>JAENRP010000021.1:36085-91484 GCA_024741835.1 Diplocarpon mali
CCCCCCCCCCCACACACGCCTGCAGCGGTAATCGGATCCGCTTTCTTATCATTCTTATCGACCTCCAGCCACGGAGGCTGAACTGCCCCGCCTCTCGCTAAACTCGTGTGTCGGGTGAGTTACTTCCAACGTCCTCGCTCGTCCGTCTCCTCCTCGGTGGGAAACTCAACCAAGGGTGATAATGCAGTCCATCTCCCCAGCCAGCGCCTCCAGTTCCAGGAACACATCGCCATAGAGTCATCCCAACTCGAACGCTCCGTCAATTTCTCCGCGCCAGAATCTCTGGCTGGTTGGTTGGCCAGAGACCCTTCCTTTCACTCTTCTCTCCCACGCCCCGAGATCTCACATCTCCAATCCAGGCACACGCCTCAGCCCATTCACCACATATAATGCCCTTACGGATTCCTGACCTCTGCTGTCAGTGGTGAGCTTCGCTTCAGACCCGTGCGGGCACGGTTGAGCAAAGACCGCTTCCTGCGCGAGTCCAGATTCGCAACTGCATCTCGTAGATGTCAGAGTTCACCATCTCAACACCCATGGCCAGTTGAGAGAAAACCATCCGTGCGGGCCTAGGCAGCTTTTGTTGATCTCTCAACCTCGACCTCTTTCAGGCGCCATGTTCACAGCCAAGGGCCTATTCGCGGATGTTGCGTGTCCATTCCAAGAAACATGCATCCTCCCCAGTTGTATCTTCAAACATGTCGGGGCCAACGCAAAGGTAGTGGCAGCAGTAGCGCCCGTCGTCAGCTCGGAGTCAGATCAGCTGAGCGCGGAAAATGACCAGGAGAGGCCCCGCAAACGACAGAAGACTAACGGTGAGACGGGAAGGCCGTTGAAGGCTGTCGAGGCGGAGGATAAGAACGCGCCAACTCCAGCCTCCAGGTCCAAGGCGGGCGAAAGGTCGTCGAGCACGAGCCGCGCAGCTACTCGGGATGTCTCTCCACCGCCTGTGAAGCGGAAATCCCAGAGTACGAACTCGGCGACGACCAAGTCTCTGCTTCAGAAGCCTCCTATGCCCAAGGCTGCCGTCGAGACCCCCGTCGAGGCTCCTCTCGTCAAGGCGCCGCTGAAGCAGGAGAGTCTCAATCCACGCGTGCTCAAGTATCCTGCGCCAGCAGGCCACGATATGCGCTTCAGGCTCCTCAAAGCGCTTCACACAGAGCTTGCACGTCTGAACTCAGAGCTTGCCAAAGACGCCAAAGATGACGAGGAAGAGCTTGTTCTTTCAGACCAGGCCGTCATCACGCGAGCCCTGGATCTCGAGGAAGGCGCCGCCGCGTCGGCGGCCGTGTACTCGAATATCGTCAAGAATAAGATCTTGACCTACAAAAGAATGAAGGTGCTCCAATGGATCGAAGAGCGAAAGAGAGAAGTGTCGCAGGAAAAATCCAAGCAAGCCGCCCGCCGACCAGTTTCTAAGCCCGCCGAGCCTCCAAAGCCCATCGCAACGGGCCTGACTGAACTAGAAGAACTTGCTCTCCTCCCCAGGCTCCACACTCCCATCTCCGGGCTCGCCCAGCACGGCTATGTAACCTCGATCCCGACCGCTCAGGAGATCTCCACCGCCAGAGCCGGAATTGAAGCCGCGCAGGGCTGGGAGAACTGTGACCGCTGCAAATCCCGCTTCCAGGTCTTCCCCGAGCGGCGGGAGTCCGACGGTGCACTCACCTCCGGCGGCCCCTGCACCTATCACTTCGGCAAGCCGTACTGGCGCGAAAGGTCCGGCGCCGACCCCAATGCCAAGCGCGAGAAGCTGTTCCGGTGCTGTGGCGAATCGGTCGGGGAGTCGACCGGCTGCACCCAGTCTGAGAACCACGTCTTTAAGATCTCCGAGGTGAAGAGACTAGCCGCCATCTCGAACTTCGAAGAGACGCCCGAGAATCCAGCGGCGGCGTCTGATCGCCCGGTGTGCATCGATGGGGAGATGGGATATACCGTCTACGGGCTCGAACTGATCCGCCTCACTGCTACATCCTGGCCTTCTGGCGACCCGATCTTTGACGTGCTCGTTCGTCCAATCGGACCTCTCCTCGACCTCAACTCGCGCTACTCGGGCGTCTGGCCGAGAGACATGGCCAGCGCTCTCCCATGGTCTCCTGAAGCCCCCAAGCCATCCTCTCCGGCCTCTCCCGCAAGCAAACCCCCCTTGCGCATCCTCCCCTCCCCAGCTTCCGCCCGCGCCCTTCTCCTCTCCTACCTCTCCCCGAGCACCCCGCTGATTGGCCACGGCCTCGAAAACGATCTCAACGTGCTCCGCCTCATCCACCCAACCGTCATCGATACGGCGCTCCTCTTCCCGCACAAGGCCGGGCTGCCCTTCCGCAACGGCCTCAAGATGCTCATGGCCACGCACCTGAATCGCCAGATCCAGGTCGTGGTCGACGGCAAGATGGAGGGCCACGACAGCAAGGAGGATGCGAATGCCGCGGGGGACTTGGTGAGGTTTGCCTTGGCGAATGAGTGGAGGAAGATGGTTGCGGCTGGGTGGACAGTGACGGAGGGGAAGTTTCGGTCGCCGAAGTCGGGAGAGGGAACCGAGGATGTGTTGGTGGGGACTCCGGCGGGAGTTCAGGGTATGACTTCGTGGGGGTTGGAGAAGGGGCCGGTTCGGATTTTGACGACCGGAGGAGCAGGGAGGAAGAGGGAGAGGGGCGAGATGAAGGAGGGAGACCTAGATTGAGGGTCGTTGTGGTCTGGGTTCGAACGACCAGACATGGGATAGACGAGCCTGGTGGATCGGCGGAGAGCTCGTCCAGGGGTGGGAACGGCTTCTTAGATCAAACGCCATATCAGAGGCGTCATGTATATCAAGGACGCTACACATAGACAGACACCATGGCTCACTGGCCCAAGTACCCATGGATACATATCCTCGCTGGAGATCTCCACGGCCAGAGCCATCTCGCCGGCCGAGCCTGCATTCCCACCCACAACTCCGCCCATGCCCCACGCCCCGTACTCCACGCAACGCCGCTCGCCCTAGAAATCCCCCTCCATGGCCCACTCCTCCACCACCCGCATAAACTTCGCCACGAAGGCCTCGAGATGAAAGATGACCTTCGTGCCCGTCCGGATGCGATGCTCGTAGAAGGCGCTCCAGCGCACCACGTCCGCCTTCAGCACGTCGTCCACCAGCGGCACCAGCTTGAACGTGAGCGTCTTCAGGACCGTGGTGGCGGGGATGCAGTGCGTGAGCAGATCGTACAGCTTGGCGCGGACCTGCAGGATGCGCGCCGGCGAGTGCTCGGCCATGATCTCCGACGCGACCTGCGAGAGGAGGGCTTCCCAGTCGGGCGGCGGGATGGGGGTTGTGTCTGTCGGTTTCTCGCTGGAGGGGGGAGGATGTTGTCAGCGCTGTTTTCCATGCATGTGTGTGGTTCTTTGGTTTGGCAGGGATGGTGCTGCACAGCGGGGGTTGGTCGCGGAGAGGAGTGAACGAGGAAAGGAGACGGGAGGAGGAGAGGGATATCTCACTTCTGCGCATGCACCGCCTCGAGCATCAAAAGCGCCCTCCGCAAGTTCCTCCCGCTCTCGCCGGCAATCCTCTGATTGAGTCCCTTATTCACCGCCCATCCCTCCCTCCTCGCACTACTCTCCAGCGCCGCGCAGATCTCCCCCTCGGTCGGCGCCGCGACCCTCACCAGCAGCGTCCGACTCCTGATCGGCGCGATGATATTCGCCGTGCTGTTCGCCATGAGGATCAGCCGCAGGTTCGGGCTGTACTTCTCCATGGTCCGCCGGAGCGCCGCCTGCGCGTCGCGGGTCAAGTGGTCCGCCTCATTGATGACCACCACCTTGAACTTCTGCCGCGCCGACGTGTCGACCTGCTGCGTCTGTGCCACCTCCTTCAGCAGATCCTGCACCACAACCCGGTCGTAGTTGCCCACGTCCGAGGGTGTGATTTCGAGGTGGTAGACCGAGGACACGATGTTGAACTCCAGTTTGCGGTTCGAGGTTGTTTGAAACACGCGCGAGTCGATCTTTATCTTCTCCACACCGGGCCCGTAGAGCTCTTTGAGCGTGGCGACGATACGAGTTTTTTTGCCTGCACCTGACGGCCCGTAGACAAGGAGATGTGGGAAGTCGCCGCTCTGTGCCTGAGGGGGTTAGCTGAGGAAGGCTTTGCAGGAGGGAGACGACGTACGAGCGAGCGCAGACGGTCGGAGAGTTCAGGGTGGTAGGTTAGATGGTCGAGGGAGCGAGGACGGTGTTTGTCTACCAGGAGGGCCATTGTGGTGTGTGGCGTGTCTATTGGAGAGATGAGGGCCTGGTTCTGACGAGGTATGCAAATAAAAATTAAAAAAAAGTTGGTAGTGCTGAGGTACGCGATACGCGTCTCGCGAGACCGCGTAAAGAGCTTACACGTGATAATCTTGGCAGTTTCTCTGCAATATCTCTCCACAAGTAGTCGATCTCAAGAACTATGATTATACTATGTAAGCTCGTACTATCCGCCAAACAGAATTACAGTCATATATGCAAACTAAGATGACTTCGTTAACTATGTCATTGGCTCTAGCGATCGTCTTAGCAGCCACTAATCTTAGCGATATACTGTTACGAGAATGCATCATTGACTTCAGTTAACCATGATTGAACTGCGCCACGAGATCAACCCAGTCCTGCAATATGATCGCTCCCTTATCCGATCTGTTCTGTTGACGTTGAGCTTGATCGAGATGAGTCAGGCAAGGAATAGGAGCGGCTTATTAGCTTGTTACGATTTCCGTAGCCATGTGACAGTATTCATGGACTCTCGCATTCGTGAACGCTTTCGAACCGTTAGGTTCTCTGTTCAAATATCTATATTCGAATGAGGACGGTTCGATTTTGGCAACATCGGCTATTGCAACTCGGGTAGGTCAACTTGCCGCCTGTGGCTTTCGAAGTAAGCAAATCTTGAGCTAATATACACCAAAACTTGTCTATCGGGAGATTTCAATCGACAGTACGCAGCCCAGCAGCCCGAGAACGCCTCGCTCATGAGATCGACTATCTACATGCATCCATCCTATCCAAGAAAAGGTCCAATTGTAGCCCAAGTTCCTGCTCGCATCCTTTTCCACTATCCTAAGCAGAAGGGCTAAATTTACTCATTTTCCTAATCCTTGACCCATATAAAAAGAAAAGGATCGGCGCCGGCATCATAGCCACGCACAAGAAGCCTAACAAACTCGTCGCCCAGGCTACGCCGAGCGTGTGGTACATTGCGGTAGCGAATAATGGGAACCCGGCTCCAGCCACAGATCTCAGCAGGGTATTTGCTGCGATCGCAGAATTGGCGTGCCACATGTATACGTCAATGATGTAGTTCAATCCTTGAAGAAAAATCATCAAAATACCCCAACCTATGGGGATCCCGGCAACGGCTTGTGGTACCCAGGTAATGTTTGGTGACGAAGTCCAGGCGAACCAGAATAGACCGATGGGCAGGAGGAAAGAGCCAAGAATCATAGGTGGGAGTCGCTCTTCGGGGATGACGCGCCCGTGTTTCTGAAGTTTATGAGCGAATCTGGTTTTGGTTACGACACTGATATGAATATTAGATTACTGTTCTTGATGAAGGGTATAAAGGAGGCTTACGTAATAGTGATAGCCCCCAGCAAGACCCCAATCAGGATACCGATGAATGGTAACGCGCCAACGCCCTGGCTCCAATGTCGTTCCTCTTGGAAAGAAATCGGATACGCCTCGAAGAACAGGTACAGGATACCGTAGATGAGGGCCATGTACATAGTAATAAGCAGCAAAATCGGCTCTTGGAACAGCATCTGGAAGGGCCTCAAGAAGTATGTCGACACGAGCGCGGATAGCTCGGTATTCGTTGTGTCGGCTTGGGAGTGGATAGCCCAATTCTTGGTCTCGAAACGCAGACGCTTTGCACGGGATTGCAAGATCTTAGCGTGTGCTGTTTCGGGTACCAGGAAAAACCCAACAGTACCGAAGAAAGCGGCCATTATGAGGGTGATCCAGGCTGTCCACCGCCATCCAAGATAGGACTGTGTGATAAAACCGCCCATTATAGGACCGGCAATTGGGCCGATGAATGTAGCGGCGGCAAAGACGCAGACTGCTACTCCTCGGTCGACTGGGCCGAAGAAATCTGCTAATGCGCCGCCAACGATGGCCAGGGGAGCCGAAGCGAAGCATCCCCCGAAGAATCTAGTGAGCATGATTGTCTCTACGTTTTGCGCGACTGCAACGGGAATCTGGAATATCGCGAAGCCAAAATAACCGAAGAAGAGAGGCGCCTTTCGACCGAAAATTTCGGATCCTGGGCCCCATATCTGACGACTTGTTAGTATAGATTCAATAACTTGCGGCAACAGTGCTCACCAAAGGCCCGCAGCCGAATCCCAAGACAAATAACGATGTGCCTAGTGTAGCAGTCTCGGTGGAGATATGGTACAACTCAGCAACTGACGTTGTAGCATTGCTGAAAACAGACGAAGCGAATGTGACGCAAAAAGTCATCAAGCCCAGCGCGATAGTAATGGTCCATTTCTTTCGCGGCGCCCAGTTCATAGGATTTTCCGGATCGTCAGGCCCATCCCATTCGACCAGATTCGGGTCTTTCTCTACTTTCTTCTTAGACTGCTCGGCATTCTCATTGGCGTTACTATCGTCGCCGGCCTCTAAGTCTTTCTCGTCATCGCTATTGTTGACAGTGTCACCCTCATTACCATCCCTATCGTCCAGCCGGTCTCCATACTGCAGCCGGCTCCCATGTCGACCGAACACAGGGCCATCATGCGATACATCGAGGTCCGACATGTTGGTGCGCTTCTCCGTCAAGGTCGCTAGGTGGTGAGACGCATTCTCAGTGCCTGGGAGACGTTCGGTGCTGTTGGTCCTGGACGGAACCTGGGTGGTGTCTGTATCGGTGGAGGCGCGCATCTTGGAGAGAGATGGAGAGGAGCAGCAGCGGGTAGAGCAGCTATACAAGGTCAAAAACAATCTTCCCCAGACTGTGCCTCAATGTCGGGTGAATGATAAAAAAAGATGTACAAAGTAAAGCTGTTACAGTCGGAGTTAAAACCACAGTCTGGTAAAGTCCGAGTGTTGAAGATCACACCAAAAGCAATGAATGATATGGATACAAGATGCGGAAGAAGGAATGTGACACTCGGGGCAGCCCAATATATAAGACAAAGAGCCACGAGTGGTAGCTCCAGGGGGAGGAGGCCGTCAACTCGTAGATCGGCAATGCAAAGAGCCGTAGGGAGTTTTCCCAATCGAGTCGGCCTCGGTGTTTTGGTTTTGCACCAAAGCTCATTGCTCTGGCCCAGCATGACGAAATCAAGCAGATCTGAAAGAGAGATTAGTGCCTCGTAAGATACTAAGAGCCGCTCCCAGCAGATCAAGCCATGACAGCGAATCAGATGCTCCGTGAAGCATGGGGCCGTGGCCGTGGCTGGCCGTGCCGCCAAAAAGCCATGACGAGGAACGTGGACGCATTGCTCGGACTCTCGACTTGAAGAGAGCGACGAGACAACGACGTAGAGATGGGGCAGCGCCTCGTCATCTCCGGCTTCCAGTCAGATCACAAGAAAGCAACAGGAGCTGTAAGAAGGGTTGACGGCGATTCATCGCAAGCTGGGAAGAATGGGGAAAAGTATGGTTGTGGCGAGAAGCTGCCAGGTGAAAGAGAGGCGAGGAAGAATCTTTCGGCCGGCACTACCCCGGCAACTCTGGCCGTGCGGTGGCACGAAGCGAGGGTCATTGACGACGACGTTTGTCAGCGGCACAGTCTCTCGGCTTTTGCAGAAGTGCGAAAAGCCCGAATCCAACGCCCGCCGAATCCTCATCTGCTTCAGGAACTCAACAGCCCGACGGTGACTCTGCTCGTACGCTCAACAGCGAAGACCTTCCTCGGCCCGAGCGTCGCACGGCGGGGATTCAGTTGGGGCACACACATCCGCGTCTTCTGACGGCTTCAGGGAGGAATTAGAAAACCTGTGCTCCTGAACACGGGCGCGAGAATAAAGTACAGAACGAGACTGTTACTCAGGCGAAGGTTCTGCTGACTCCTGTCCTTCACGTACCCGGGTTGGGCTCGGCTGGTTACCTAGTCTCCTCTGTCTACCTCCTCGCATTGTTGACATCAAGCTAAGCGACATCTCAGCCGAATGGCGCAGACTGGCTACCGAGGGGTGGCCTTCTTGCTGCTACTCACGAGATCAGGACAGTCAGACGTTCTGACTAATCCAGGCACTCGTATTCTGACAACGGCCTTACGGACGGCCCGTCAGTTGGAACATCGCCTCGACCCGGGACTGTGGCACAGGCCTAGATCCTTGCCTACAAAACAGAGCATCGTTAGCTACACTTTGGATGACTGAGCCCAGGACAACAGTGTGCTGGACGACGACGCGCTTGGAATCATCGAAACAATTGAATGATAGGCTGCCCCCATAGGTGATGCGCATGTGCTGCCACGCTGAGAGAAGAAATTCGTATATCGGCACCAACGACGACCGAAGCACCTACGCAGTCATGGGAGATACCAAGAGCGTAAGTATCACGGCGAAGATGACGAGAGTCCTCTGTACTATCCATTGAACGCAATCTACAACTTGACGGCCCCAAGTCTCGCTTCCTCCGCAAAGTCGCCAGCCATCAGACATCCTTTAGCCTGAATCTTCAGCCACAGCAAAACGCAGATGTGCCAAGTGTAGTTCGAGTTGCGGAGCTCTCTATTCTTCCTCAGCAAACTCAGCGCGGCCTGCCTTGGAGTTCAGGTATTCGTTTCTGCGGGGTTGTCAATCTAACATTCATATCAAGATGATCTCTCAGATAATGACTTCAGAATAGAACATCATGAGAACGAACCTCTCAACCGCCCACTGCATAGCAAGGTAACCAACGATGAGCGGAGGTGCGAAGTACAGGACTTGGTTACTAAATCGTCTCCACGTGTTGAAGATGGCAGCGTTGAAAGCACCAGCGAGAGGGCGTTGAGCGTTGGCGCTGAGTGAGTAGGAGGCAATGCCCTTCTGGGTTTGAGACCCTAAATAAACGGCATTAGTCGTTGCCCAAAACATATATCTCCAGGTTGATGCCGAAAGTCCTTCCGCCTCCATGGTTCTATAGCTGGTCGAAGGGTGCAGATCCGAGTGGTAAGATGGTCTCAGAGATTGCGATGTCTCGCGACCGAGAGGATTCCATCTGCGTGCACAACCCGTCTACCACGTACTGGGCTCGGCGCGAGAGAGCCTGAATCCTTCGTAATCGTTACATGTGTCATTGGCTCATCACACGTAGATATCACCAAACCCGCACCCAATCCAGCCCCATAATCACAATGAGATTGAGTTTCGACGGCCCCAAATATAATCTTCCACATCGTGCCCGACAGTTGATCCGATATGAAATAGTCGACCAAGATATTTGCCGCGAATCTGGCGAAAGAGGAACCCGCAACACAAGAACTCTCAGCACTCACCCAGGTTACCCCATTCCCCCAAGTACCTATCAAACAATACTATTAGCATCCGTCAAATCCACAGGCCCCTAGTTGCAGCGACAATGCCATCGCAAAGGCTCTTCAGCCATTCATCGGAATAACCTGGAAGAGCTTTCCTGCCCTTGCCACACAGGGTGGACTCACTTTCCGTGCTTGCCAATCGGTCCACCACCTCCTCCTCGTAGGATCTGAGAGGGTCTCATGTTGTCTGTTGGGTATAAAATCGAGGGGTCGTTCAATGCGGACTGGTTGTTTGAGGGATCATGTTGTCGAAATGAGGTCCGGATGCTCCCGCCAAGACCGTACCCCAGGCTCGTTAGCGCGAAAATGTCAAGACGATCATTCGAGCTTCAGTGTCGACGGCTTCAATGCTACAAGATTGAATTCCCATTCGAACTTCACTACATCAGTCCGTTATCTACACTGTTCGGTTCATGATGGCTCAAGCACTGCAGTCACTTTACAAGTACGCCATCCCGCTCGCAATCGGAGCTTCGTTCGCACAAGCCTCCATCTACGATGTGAAGGGTGGCACTCGCGCCGTCATCTTCGATCGATTGTCTGGTGTGCAAGAGAAGGTCGTGAACGAGGGTACGCATTTCCTGATCCCCTGGTTGCAAAAAAGCATCATCTACGATGTCCGAACGAAGCCAAGAAACATCTCCACGACGACCGGAAGTAAGGACTTGCAGATGGTGAGCTTGACTCTGAGAGTCCTGCACAGACCGGAGGTGCAGAACTTGCCCAAGATCTATCAGGTATGTCTCGAGACAGCATAAGTGAGGGGGGCTTGTGCTGATGGTAATAGAATCTTGGTCAAGACTATGACGAGAGGGTGCTCCCTTCCATCGGAAACGAAGTTCTTAAATCTATCGTCGCCCAATTTGACGCCGCAGAACTCATCACCCAGCGTGAGGCCGTCAGCAATAGAATACGAACCGACCTCCTCAAGCGCGCCCAAGAGTTCAATATCGCCCTTGAAGACGTCTCTATCACACACATGACTTTCGGCAAGGAGTTCACGCGGGCCGTCGAGCAGAAGCAGATTGCGCAACAGGATGCGGAGAGAGCGAGGTTCATCGTCGAGAAGGCGGAACAAGAGAGACAGGCTAACGTCATCCGTGCTGAGGGTGAGGCTGAGTCCGCGGATACGATCAGCAAGGCGGTTGCTAAGGCTGGTGACGGGTTGATCATGATCAGAAGAATTGAGGCCAGTAGAGAGATTGCTCATACTCTGGCTAGCAATCCCAACGTCACATATCTGCCGGGTGGTGGAGAGGGTGGCAAGGAGGGGGGTGGAAAGTTCTTGCTAGGCTTGAGATAGGATGCTTCACACGGGTATAAAATAACTGTAACAACAGTATAGCAAAAATGTAATCTCCCCCCTTAGCGTGAGTTGAAGTCAAACACTCGATTGAAACCCCAAGGGCCGCCAAACTTTGAATCTTAGTATTTAAAGAACAAACTCCCTATACACCTGTTGAACGCCGCTAACAAACATACATATAGACCTGTGGAAGCAGAGTACACACAAAATCTGTAATACAGTGAAAGTGCTTCGGGGTAACCTTTCAAAAACAAGTTGTCCAGTGATAAGAACTAGGCAAGCTGAGCATTGCCCAACTGCTAATTCACCCCGGCCTTGGTGTCTGAATTGGCTGCTCTTGATCCTTGACACTACCTAGGCAGCAAGCAGACCCTGGGCCTCTATCATCGCACCCTTCTAGCAGAGGGAGTGGACATCTTCAAACGCGACTCAACTGCACCAACGTCTTCCAATGCCAGAAAGACTTACACATATTCGCCTACTATGACTTCCCAGGCGTAACACAGCTTTTGCAAAGCGGAACCAGCCGCGGAGACCAAGACAGCATTCGAAGAGCTCGTGTCAGCTCCCGATGGTGGAGTCGCTGACGAGCTCCGGGTCTTCTCCGATACAGCTGTGAAATTCATCTGTGGTATACCGGTCTTGGCTGCCGCACGTCTCAGCGATAGAGTGTTTGGTTAAACATTAAACAGGTATCATTGCCATGGACTTGGAGGAAGATGCTGCGCTGCGTGGCGCTGCTGCTCTGGAATGAATATATGACGGATATCCATGTTTAACATGGCGTCGATTTGAATGTGGTCGTTGATCGAGATGGAACGTCCCATCTCTGACGCAGTACTCAGTTGCGCGAACGAAGCCGCAGAGGTGGTGTCGAGTTCTCGGTCGAGTTCTCTAACTGGCCAGCAACGCCCATCTCAGAAGGCATCGAGGCCAGTCCCAGTCCAAAAACTCGCGGCCCGAAGTCGCTATTCCTACCCAGGTCGCCAAGTGGGCGTGAGAAGACGGGGTCTGTATCATATCGATACAATTCTATACGGTCTTTCTGCGCCTAGGGAAGGGGCATGGTTTCTCTATACTTCTGTATGCGCCCCCCAAAGCGGCTCTGAGGTCAGTATTATCATCACCTGAAAAACCGGCAAAATCGAGATCCAGAGAGAGGTTCAGCAGCCTTCAGGGAAGCTTCGGAGCAGCTCTGAGACGTCTGATCATCATACATGCGCCGCTGTGGTTTCTACTGGTTAATTACGACATGCGATGGGCGGAGACGTTGAACGAGACAGCGTTGTCAACGATACCATAGTACTTACAGATAGACTGAAGCTCCATGGAACTTTCAAGGCCACCAACTGTGATCTTCATTCTAACGTCACGGTAGGTGGGTTGTATTCTGAGCCTGTACTGAGCGCGATACCACCGCCAGTCTGACCAATTGGCTTCTTTAGTGCTTCACCTGACACGAGAAATCGTCGCCGGACGGTGCAAAGTCAATGGAGGTCTATGCTTCTACTCGAGAAACGATCGTGGACAGAAGCATGTCTCAGGGGTCGAAAGGCACCGATATCTCCACCACGTGCTGAGTGGAACATCGCAACGACATTGCATAGCAGCATCCGACATGCCAAAAGACGAAAGGGAGACTCTGGCATGTGTTCATGCTGGCAGGTACAGATGCCAATTCTAGCTCTAGTGCCGTGCCCGACGGGAGCAATGATGAGGTGAGGGGTCATTGGAAGGTCAAGTGAAGGTTGAGAGTTAGCCAGAGCGAAATAGAGCTATGATCTATTCGGTAATAGATCAAAGCTGCGCTTCTCACCACCGTGTGTGTTGACAGAATCTAGTTATACCATCGTGCGGTCCGTGGTGCGACTGGAAGCCTTGGATGGTTGTGACCTTGACTTGACGAGAGGCTATACGCATCTAACTAGTATGGCAAGCTTCGAATTGCATCGTGGATAAGCAGCGGTAGTCGGTGGGCTCGGGGCGCGAAACACAAGCTGTGTCCCTCGACGACGACTGGGAAAAGTTCGCTGAACGGCCGTTCCACCTTTTTCTCTTCCTGCGGCGTTCTTGCTCGACTAAACTGATCGCGATGCAAAAGATTAAATCCTAAACTCTTATAGACAGATAGTGCAAATCTTCTGGTCTGGTTCGCCAGGGGATCGTGAATTTCTGTTTACCAGGTGGTTAGATTAGTTTGTACATTGGTTTATCTTCTTCCACTCCTCTCTTCGTCTTGCCTCTAGCCCCTTTACAATCCTCCTTTTGCTCTCCCTCCTCGTATTTCCTCTTTTGCCTTATACCTCTTTCTCTAGTTGTCTCTTCTTCTAATTTTTCATTTTCCTTCTCTTCATTTTCTCCGATTAAATCCAAGGCAAGTCGATTCAGATTGAATTAGTTTTCAATATGGGTCGATTTAAGGTAAGTCAATAAAGATAAGTCAATCTAAACCTAATTTCCAAGCCATGTCAATTTCAGGTACAATCGACGTAAATTAGTTAAGCTAACTCACTCGCAAGCAGGTTAATTGAAAGGAAGTCGATTGATATTAGTCAATCCAAGGTAGGCTGATCAAGTGCGAGTCAACATGTAGCAAGTCATTTCAAAGTTACCCCCGCTTATGCCTTCCCCTGTAGACCCACATCCACCTGTCCCCCGTATCAGGAATAACGGTACAGCTGACTTCCTAGAGGGCCGACTGACCTGCCGTGTCGGCTAATCGCTAATTCTGTATTTACTTACTCTAGTTTCTGAATTTTACACACCTCTGACACCCCTTCCCCCGTGGAAGTTGATGCAATTGATTAGTCCTTGGGAAATGATCTGAATAACATCGACGCAGGTAGCTCTACCTAGATAATAAAAGATACATATTTGAACACATTTACACGTTTGCGATCTTCTTATTATTGGGAGCTTACTAGAGCATACTTATGACATTAGCTTCCATATTATATTAACAAATCTCGATGGTCGCATAGTAGAGGATCTGGTCACGCGTAGACGAGGAAAACCAATAGTCCCGGCTTAACGGCCACCTGTAGTAGCAAATAACCGTGGCTGCTGGCAGAAATAAAAGTCGGAGCCGGGATCTAAGAAATGCCAATCTTCTTAGCTTATTTACCTGTAGCTGCTAAAGGAGAGGAAGGCTGGAGCCGAAAGCTAAAGAATACAAAAGCTCTTGGCTTACTTACTCGCAACTGTTTGAGCTTCTACGCATCGCAAGTTCTCCTTTGTCAATTCTTTTCATTCCTCCAGCACTACAGTTGCTTTGTAGGTAGAGCAGAGCAAGGGAAGTGCAGGTAGGAAGACACTGTATCCCCCGTCTCTACGAGCTCTAAGCCGGTACCAAATGGAGAGCGTCGTGATGGTTTCGAAATAGTCTTGCATAGTGCGCGATCGGCTTACGTCCTGACTCGCCAACTTTGCCACGATTCATCCCAGGATCATGATGCATTTACGTGCCGATAATATCCAAGAGCTTTCTGGATTCTTGTTCTCTTGGTGCTGTCTATCTGTGGGATATAGTGTGAAGTCAGCTGGATCTCCTTCGTCCCTCGTTCCGAACTTGGGTACAGGTCCCAGGCCCCGAGTCCGTTGCAGCTCACTGGTTAGTCGTGAGGATGCGTCAGTAGACTCGCTAGCAAATGTTTTTCAGTGGCTCCAAAGACCATGCTCGAATCAATTTCCTCGTCAGGGATATTCCGCGACAAGTTGGTCTGATGGCGCCATCAGTCTTGCCAGGATTTGCAGACTTCGTCTTTCCAACCCGTCGAAGCCATGTATGTACAGGACGAATAGCAGCCTCGGAGATTGATTCAAGCAATTCCGAGCAGTTGGGTCTGAAGAGGTTGGTATGTCGGTAAAACCTCTCAAACTTGGGCCCCGAGACATTGGCGTGTATGATGTATCGAAGCCAGAGTGTAGTTCATCTGAACCGACTCTGGATTGACGAAGACGACAACCGCGTCGCTTCTTGACGCTGAGAGGCATTTTGTCTAAACTTGGAGAGCGAGTAGACGTACCAGTCGCTGCGTAACCTTCGAATTTCGTATCGGGATTCCAAGGAAGATGGCAATACGCTTTGGGCCAGTTCTACACCAAGCCCTCTCGAGATTCTGCTTGCAGCTGCTCACCCTGAACGTGGTCTTCTCCAAATTGGCATTTCGCTTACATTTGATTCGAGTTTTCCAACTCCATCCCACTGCGCCCCCTCTTGGACTCCGTATAAGCGAGCTGCGCAAGTACCGATAATGCGGGGAGTCCCCAGCTTCCTCATAGCCGGGTTCAAGCCTTCCACTGCGCGTACGCCTTCGAGCCACTACAATCCAAACAACAAGACGATTCGAAAACATTGTCGGCATACCCACGAGAGAGTTGTCCTGGATGTGAGAATCAGACCCCGGAGTTTCCATGTAGAGTATCATTGCGCCGGACGAAACGCGGCTGTTCGTTGACCAACAGATCTAACGTTGATACTTCATTTCCGACCCGGTCGGAACCCACGAAATTGCCAGTGCAGATGCTCCAAAACAAGCATAACAGGTCGGAGATGCTGAAATCTATCATAAACGAACCAGTTCTAAGCGACGTACTGTCGAGTCAAGAGGTTTGCCGAGTTTCTTGGTCGGTAACGGAGGAGACGGCAAGCGAGCGTGCCTAGGTGTTGATATTGCGGAGTATCAGCTGCCACTTGTTGATATACAGAGTTCTAACCTGATCTGAGAGGCCAGGGAGCAATCTGTGCGTATATACATGATGACCGCAGTCTATATGAAAGGCTTGGCCACTAGGCTTTCCAGGCGGAGAGAAGACAATCAATTTTCGCAGCGTGTCAAAGACTATGGTGAAGGTTGGACATGGGCAAGCAGACAAGAAAGATCCGCAAATTAAAGGATACAAAGGATACATAAGATCTTGCAAGTCCCCCCAGAGTCTCTCATCTTCACCATCAGCTCGCCTTTTCCGCCTTAGTCTTTCGCTTCGTCCAGCCCCAAAAAACCCCCCATTTCCTCAGTTTATCGTCACTCAGTGATATCTTTACCATACACGCCGAAATCAAGAGCCATGTTCCGCGCCATCATCACCCTTGCAGCGCTCAGCCGCGTCCTTGCCTGCCCGGATCACGCTCCATTGTCGGGGCTTGCTAGGCGTGACGATGAAGTCGTAGCGGGAGCATGGACTTTCGACAACCAAGAAGATTGGGCAGCACGTGAGCAAGCTCCTCACTCCCCAATGTAGGAGTCTACTGATAATCATCAGACTCGGTAATTTGTGGCAATGGCACGATGCAGTCCCCAATTGATCTGAAGGGCGGAGACTTCTCCGCAGTCTATGCTCCGAAGTTTGACTACAGTATTCCTGCTCGTAGGTACACCCCGTTCTCTCCGATACCATTGGATCCGAAGCAGCGACACGCCCTACCCCCATGCCTTGGAAACCAGATCTCAAAACACAACCAAAATCGTCAGCTATCACAAAACACGGCTAATCTTGTCACAGACGGCACACTCAAGAATTGGGGCTACGGACCTTCATTTGATTTCAACGATACCAGCAGCACCCCAACATTTACGGTCAACAACACTGTCTATTATCTGCTGGGTTTCCGTAAGTTTGCAATCCAACCACCAGCCCCTTCTTCCATACTTGATATTCCTCAATGAACCCGTCGGCTAGTGCTAACGCTACAACAGACACCCACACTCAATCTGAGCACACCGTAGATGGCGAGCACACCCCGGCAGAAGTCCATCTCGTTCACGGTGAGATCGACGGTACGCCTAGAGGAGTCGTTGGCTTCCGCATCGTTGTTGGCAAAGAGTCCCCGTTCTTCAAACAGTTCCTAGTCTCCAGGACGGTTAATATCCCAGCCATCAATTCTACCGAGAGGATCGCCATGGAATCGATCGACATGAGCCTGGCGTTGCAAGAGGGTGGCAACCTCGAGAGCTACTGGACCTACAGAGGGAGCTTGACCACGCCTCCTTGCACCGAGGGTAAGAGGTGGTGGGTCAGTGGGAAGAACATCCAAATGAGCCAAGAGCAGCTGGACGAGCTGCTATCAGTCAGTGCTGATAGCAGCAGAGAAACTCAGGAGATCAACGAGCACGACGTTGGCCAGTTGTAGAGATTTTCGGATCAGGAGTTGGACCAGACAGAGCACGGGTCGGTTCAGAACGGCAGTTCTCCCCATTTTCCAAGCCAAAATGCTTGCGGAACATTTTGTTTTGTTGATCTGGAAAGGATTCGTCCCGAGACGATGTTTAGAAAGTTGTACTCACACCTATTTTGACGCGGAATGACCCGACACTGATTTTGTGATCTCTTACTCCGAGTCACTTGACTTGTTAAACATTGTGACTGTCTTTGCAGACTTGGGTTATGAACATTCGACTGGACCTGAAAAGAAGTGGTGTTTGTTGATTCCGCCGTCGACGCCTTTTGCTTCTCGGTTAATTGACTCGGTACTCGGTACCCCTTTCCATAGCGACCAATGAGAGGCCATATCAACCCCAAATGTTATGGGCTATTGATAAACTCTTGACTTCGAGTTGCATGTCAGCAACATGAACAGACAGCGTGATCAAGCAACAGGTACTCGTATGTCTCGTGTATACGTGTGTTTCTACCATACTACCCCCAGCCACCTGTGCCTACAACCTTGAGTAAAGCGAGATCCCACCCCCCTCACCCTCCTCTTCCACCCCCCCCTTCGCCTTTCCTCAGAAGTTACAATTCAAGCTCAGCCCCCAACACCACTCCCCTCGCCGTAGCCCTGCTCTCTCCTGCTCTGTCCCAATATCGCCTCCCCAGCACCCGCCTCTCCCGAATTCCCCACCGTCTCGCCTCCAAACCCATGCTCACTGATCGCCTCTCCGTACCTGGTATTCTCTGCCGTCTTCTCACCGCGCTCGCGTTTCTCTTTGGCTTGCTGGACGTCTGCCTCGGTTTTTTCGTTGGGGTCTGCTGGTGGTGGCATTAGGCGAAGTAAAAAAGAAATCGGTGGGAGATGGAGGAGCAGACGAAAGAAGGGAGGGCCTACCACCGAGTTGCCCAGTTGATTTCTTGGGAGGTTTAGTGAACGTGTTTTGGGATTCGTATCTGTCACCCCACGGATTAGAATGCAATTCCGACCTCGACTCGATGCCAAGCAGAGCAGAGCAGAGCAGAGCAGGACTTACTGTGTATTCTCCCCACCCGGCTCGGTATCCATTAGTTTCGTGTTTGTTGCTTCAGACATTTCGTTCCTTTTCTCTGTCGGATTTATCTGCTATCATTGGCAAGTGAAATGGCCTTCTTTGCAGAGGAGGTTCAATGTTGATGCTGATGGGAGGTGAAGCTAAGCAGCAACTTCATGACGTATGCGGGGTTGAGCTCAACAATCAACATTTTGGTAGGAGCTGTCAAGCAAGGCATATGTACTCATAGTCACCTAGCCGATATTGATTATGCTACCTTGGTTAATGATTTACACTTGAAAAGCTGTAAAGATTTAAGTGCACCACAAAGTATATTGATTTCAGGAGGATACTCATTGGAAATAGACATCAATACCGTGATATACTTTCGACAACAGGTAGCCACAAATTAGCTCCCCTTTGCCATATCGTACAAGTTCTTTATTACCTTCATCACCCAATCCCAATGCTACCTTCCAAAGCGCTGCCTCTGTCTCCATCTACGCATTGCTCTTCTATCGCAACTCCACACCCAATCGCTCAACCAGCTCCTCCTGGACTTGCGCATGAACAGCATTCGCCTCCTCATTCGTCAGTGTGCGCTCCAGGCTGCGATAGTTGATCCTATAGCACATGCTCTTCCGCCCAGTCTTGGGATGGACAAACTCATCTGTCAGCTGGACGTCCTCCACCACGTCGCCTGCAATACCTCGTACAATCTCCATTACATCGTTCTCGTGGAAGCAGACTGTGGTGTTGCCTCCAGCCGTCGAGGACGAGGAGCGCAGCCAGAACGCAACGTCTTTGTAACAGACTGGGTGTTTCGAGAATGGTGCGAATCTTTTCAAGTTATCCAGATTCTCAGACAGGCCCCTGAACTGGCCGAGGAATCTCTCATCCTTGGACCAGAAAAGCCGGATATCAGGGATCTCGAAAAGCAGCATTGCTATCCTCTCTAAGCCTATGCCGAAAGCCCATCCAAGCTGATCGGGTACATCTGCATTCGCCAAGATATCCTGCTTCACAACCCCACAACCCAGAACCTCGAGCCAATCTCCCTGCCAGAAGATCTCCAGCTCCCACGACGGACTCGTGAACGGGAAGTACGCCTCGATCCACCTGACCTTCAGCGGCTCATCCACGAACGCCGGATCAGTAGCGAGTGCGGCTTTCTTCGCTCTCGAGAAGATCTCCACAACCATGAGTTCCAGAGATCGTTTCAGATGCGCAGCAATAGCCTCAGCTTCCCCAATCGAGTGGTCCTTCTGCAAGGGATTACGTTCAGGATGTGTAGACGGGTTCGGGTCCTCGACTCTCATCTCATGCGTAGGTAGAGCTGTTATATCTTTCCACACCGCAGCCGCAATATCGCCATCGGGAACCTTTCTCCGATCCCACATCCGCGCTCCTTCCATCTGGTGGAAGATGGGGTAATGGCTCTTATCGATGGCATCTCGTCTATACACATCTGCTGATATCAGGTAGCCCTCGCTTTCGTTTGCCCGGAAGACATCGGCTTGATGCGCACTGGTGTGGGTTCGCAAGACGGTCTTCTCGTTCACATAGTAGGTGTCTGTTTTACTGCGACCCGGATGGTCGAGAGGAAAACCAAGGGAGTCAAAGTTTTGATGCGTAGTGACGACTGGGGAGAAGGTGTTGTAGTACTTGTAGGCAGGGGAGGGATACTTTGATTCGATGATGGAGCGAGTGAGGGAGATGGGGTGGTCGACCTGGACGTGGAGGCGCCGAGAGAGAGAGTTCCGAATATTATCTGGTAGGTTGTACCATTGATCCTTTGGGTACACTCTGCCCAGAAGATCTATTGTGGCGGGTTTAGGAGCTTGTGATGTTAGTTGCAATGCTAAATTGAAGTGATTTTTGCCACATACCTGACGAGTTATGCCGGCAATGCGTACAACTCCCAATTCGCCGGGAAATAGCATTGGCCAGGCCAACGAGCAAGAACACCGTCCCATTGCCACTTGAGATGCCCTTGCGCCGCACAAGAAGCCGCATCTTGACGGGAATTGCAAGTTGTTATTCCTGGACAGATTAGTTCAGAGCTCAGACGGCATGAAGTTATTCCCTCCCGATACGCCCGATGACGCACTTGTAAGTGAGGTGGAGACTTGGAACTTCCTAGGAAAGTAGCTGTAACCTTGTAAGACTTTGTATATATTACTAACCCTGCTTCCAAACCACTTTTTACACTCCGACTGGACCCATGCAACTCCCCTACAGACTGGAAAACCACCATAGTGGCCAAATCCATGCAGACGTATGAGAACTATTTCGCATTGGAGGCGCGGCAAATAATAGCGGGTCCAACCGTTCTCACGGACATTTTTTGTTTTCATTCATCATTGTAGACAACTGCCTCTCTCTCTTGCGCCGATTCTCGCTATTTCCTTCCAGTTTGCTTCACCTGCACGGAATGCAAACATCGAAGCAACCGCTAGTATGCTGTCCGAGAAGGTGTCCAGGGAGACGCGAAAGAGGACTCCCGCGAAGAGGGACACGGTGAAGTATCCGTTCTGGTTCGGGGGGAGCGCGAGTTGTTTTGCGGCTTTTGTGACGCATCCTTTGGATCTTGGTATGCTCCTTACCCTCTTTATTCTACCCTCCAACTTATCTTCAGCTGCTAACTGTCTATAGTCAAGGTATGTAGAAAACTCGATACCAGGAACAGAGTCAACTAACAGGCCCAGGTCCGCCTCCAGACGCGCCATGGCAATGCGCCCAAAACAATGGTAGGAACCTTCGGGCACATCTGGAGAACAGACGGCATCCTCGGTCTCTACCACGGCCTCAGCGCATCCCTCCTCCGCCAGATGACTTACTCCACTACGCGCTTCGGCATCTACGAGCAGCTCAAGTCGGCGCAAAGCTCCAAGCCCACATTCCCAGCCCTGATTGCCATGGCCTCTGCCTCGGGGTTCGTCGGCGGTGTGGTAGGCAACCCAGCCGACGTGCTAAACGTCAGGATGCAGCACGACGCTGCTCTGCCCCTGAAGCAGAGGCGGAACTACAAGAATGCCGTGGAGGGACTGGTGCGCATGACGCGGGAGGAGGGGTGGAAGTCGCTCTTCCGGGGCGTGTGGCCGAACAGTATGAGGGCGATGCTGATGACGGCCAGTCAGCTGGCGTCGTACGACGGCTTCAAAAGCGTATTGATCGAGTTTACGCCCATGGAGGATAACCTCAAGACGCATCTTTCCGCGTCGTTTCTGGCGGGATTTGTAGCTACCACGGTATGTTCGCCTGTGGACGTCATCAAGACACGGGTCATGAGCAGTCATGAGAGTAAAGGGCTCGCAACGCTACTGGCGGATGTTTACAAAATGGAGGGCGTGGGCTGGATGTTTAGGGGCTGGGTACCGTCCTTCGTACGACTGGGGCCCCATACGATTGCGACGTTCCTCTTCTTAGAACAACACAAGAAAATGTACAGAAGATTGAAGGGGATTGAGGCAAAAGAACAGCCGACCTGAGCTGGGTTTTAATTCTTGATAGGTTCGGGGCACCGACGGTCGCTGCCTCATTGATGATTTAATGGCTGTGGCAGGGATTTTGTACTGATATATGGGTGGAGTTGGGAGCACAGAGACTGAAAAAGCATCCTGGGGCGTTTTTCTGCATTTGAGGGTATCATTGAGCTTGCTGATCTACTTCGGGCACTTTTCCCCAGCTCGAATTCCTAAACGCCTTGTTCGTTTATGCAACGCTGGTGGTACAACGATTTGCCTTTCTGCTAGGCGTTAACAATGGCCTGGACTGTTGAAAGGAAGATGATATCTCCTGAAAACTGCAAGACGATGAGAGCTTTCATGATCGGAATATGCGTGCCGCGAAAGATGTCAAAAATGCTGGATCGTTGGGAGCGAAAAGAGCCGTTTTCACCCAGTTGCCATCCTCGAAAACGTGCACCTGCTGTCCCGGAAGCTCTAATGCCACGCGTTCCCTCCGTTATGGCCATACGGTGTTGCTCCATAAGGAGTCGCTGCCCCATTCCCGGCCCATTGACCAGAGTCTGTCCCATAGGGTGTAGAGTAGCCCGGATCTTGCCAGTTCTGCCCGCCATTCATGTTGATATCTGGGCTTCTTGGCCCGTCCTGGTAGCCACCATGCCCATTAGCACCGTTCATGTCCTCGTCACCCTCGGTAAGATCCTGGATGACAGAGGCGAATTTCTGTTGCATGACCTTGATCCCTTGCTGTATTATGGCATCCGGCTCCAAGTTACCTGCACTCTCAACCTCGAAATAGAATTTGGTCGGTACGGCATCAAAGTCGAATGGTTCGCCCTCTTGTTGCGGTTCCTCCCAATCAGCGTACTTGCTCTTCGGCCTAGTTGGTGTCAGCATACTCCGTTCGTCAAACATATTATATCTTACCATTCAACAGCTGGATCCGCCTCGTACCACAGGTCGGTGTGTCTCAGCTTGTTGTTAGGGTCGTACTCGAAAGCGACGGCAGACGTGGGAGCCCACTTGGCGTGTTCCTTCGCAATACCCTTCTTCGCGATACATCTCATCCGCAACTCTTGTCCTTGGCGCAGCTTGCAGATGACAGTTCCTTGTCCCTCTGGATCCGTAATAACCGGGTTTCCTACCCACTGGTTTGCTCCAGCCACCTCGACGACCAGATCACGCGCATAGACCTTCATGATCTCCTGGCTTGTACATCGAGCTTGCAGGGATAGGACAACGCTACACTGATCGCAATATGATTCGCAAGGGCAGTCGCGTGCGTAGTTCACGTCCTCTACATTCTTCGAGATCAGCGGAACCAGACCGAGGCGATGAGCCAAAAATTCATCTGCCAGTACGGATGTGTTGGCCTCTATCTCCACCGTGTCGATTGCCATTGTTGGGACCTCAGCCATGATGACCCGGCGCAGGGAATTGGCAAAGGCGAGGTCGACATTCTCGAGTTCGAAGTCGACGTGGTTTGCGCCAGCCTGTTTCTGCGCGTAAGCTTTACTGAGACCCCTCTTCCCTAGAAACTCCTACCTCTGTGATCTTGACGGAGGGCCCTGAGGCCTCCGTATCCATCACCATCGTGTCGAAATCCATCATGCCAGAGCGTTTGCGCGCAGTTTTTGAGGAACGTAGAGGAAGGGTTTGCGAGTCCTTGACAAAGACCTGACGTGACAAGCCTGCACAGATAAACTGGAAGCAAGAAGGGAGCTCAGCCTGAGTAGTATCCAGCGGGATGCGATACAATGGAATGAACTTGAGTTACAAGGCGTCTAGGCTGAAGATTTTGGTAGTGATTGAGGGAAAGGCTGTGAAAGTGGTAGAGGCCTACAAGGGTTTTCGCGTGACTTGCCGGGGGTAGGTATGTTAGTGGTCGATCACATCACGTGGTCGGATGGGTGGTAGATTGGACTTACTCCTTGTCCATAGAGGCAAGTCTGGTAAGAGTAATTCTACGCAAGTGCCTGGTGGTTATCATAATAATCCATTTCTCAGAGCCCATCTCTTCTACCAAGGCAAGCAAAAGTTCTATGGAGATTGCGTTCTGCAGCGGCATAATTCACCGTAAGTCCACTCCTTCACCTACCGCCTTGCATCCCTGTATATAACTCTAGTGAATAGCAACGTGATTAGGTATATAGGATACTCAGTATTAAGAGGGATGCAATATCATGACTTGTCACGGGGCGGTGCAGAGTGGTTTCGCTTGGAAGTCCTTATGTCTTGCCCAAACCCCCCTTACCAGAGCATAAAAGCTTAAAAACACAGCAGTGGACCAGGATCCCTGTAGGGTCAAAGACAAACATGATTTGCAAGTGTCGAAGGTTGAACTCTACTTTCCACACCAGCAGTCCGTTGGTGATTCATAGCCACATTCTTCGCGTCTTGGTGGCACAGTGTGTTGATATCTGACGAAGGAATCTGAAAAGCGGACGGGTGGCCACTGCGGCTGCAATAGGAATCGCTGCAGATTGTCTGTACACCTGCACGAACAATCTTGTTTACTTACCATGGGATTGTGTTTCTTGATGAACGCTGGAATCTCTTCTGCTAGAGCCAACCGAGTGAGCCGTCAAGTCAATGGGAAAGAAGTGCAGACTGCTATGAACCGTTGCAAACGTCCCTTGTTGCTAAACAGCCACATGCCTCACAGTCGCTATTAGACGGATCCGCAATAGCTAGGGTGAAATGACTCTGCCGAGAGAGGAGCGGCACGTCCGAAGGAGCTGCTCATGGAGGTGGAGGTCTGCCACAGTAGTATGTCTGCCAGAATATACTCCTCTACTCTGCGCTTCTTCCCGATCCAGGCCAACCCGACCTCTGAAGGCAAATACAGTAGAGTAACTACCAAGCATCGTGAAGGCAAGACAGCCAGCCCCCCGACGGGCAGTGCTCGCACTCGCTCGCAAAGGCCGTCACTCAGCAGCTCCAACGAGGCTCAGCTTGATGTGACTGCTTGATTGATCGGTCAAATGCAGTGCCTGAGGGATTTTAGATTTTAGCTTTTAGCTTTTAGATTCCAGATCCCAGATTCCAGAGGGTACCGAGCGAAGGGCGGATGTTTTGGTGGCTGAGCAGTCAGGAGTTGTAAACAAGAGCATAGCCTCCTTGTCTTGCCGAAGGCAAAATGTTGTGCCAAGCCTCTCGGCCCAACATATCTCCACCCGAGTCTGGCAGCCTCCCGCCTCACTCAGACTCCCCTAGTGTTTGTATCGAGATACATAAGCCCGGCCTCCTCCCTCCCCTCCTCCTATCGACATGATCATCAGCAACCTCTCGCCATAGCACTCAATCACACTCTACTCCGCATCTACCACTGTACACAGCTGCCACTCTTCAGTCTACGCGATCGCAGCAGATTCCAAACTCAAAACTCACCATGTCCTCCACCTCACTGGCCTCACCACCAACGTCGCGACGCTCATCCAGAGCCAAGATGTCGATCGACTTGTCCGCACTCCCACCACTGCAAATGCCCACGCCTCCTTCCAACACGCTCCTGATCACCAACCTCCAAGACCCGTCCATCTTCCGCGCCGACAACCTCCAAACCATCCGCGATCTCATCAACACATCGGCTCCCATCCACTCCTGGGCCCCGATCAAGTTCCTGCGGCGCATCATAGTCTCCTTCTTCGATGAGGCCTCCGCTATCCGCATCCGCCAGATCCTTGACGGCGAAGCCATCATGGGCGAGCGCGTGCGCGTCTTCTTCGGTCAAATGACGCCCATCGAGCCCAAAGACGAGCACCTGAACCTGCCAGACGCCGGCAAGCTGTTTTTCATCTCGCCACCGCCGTCTCCGCCGCATGGCTGGGAGATGAAGCTCGAGGACGCGCCGAACAAGCTGGTGCATGCGGACGATCTGGCGGAGGCGCTGGCGAAGCTGCACGCAAAGCCTCGCACGGACTTGCCGGCCAGCCCGATGAGCGAGGGTGAGGAGGGCGGCAGTATCACCCGAACGAGGAGTGGCAGTACGACGATCTATGATCCGAGCCAGCACGGCCTCAGCCCGAACTTGCCCGCTATTTCGGTGGAGGATACCACGGGGGATAACGACATCAGCCCGATTGAGCAAGAGAAGCCGATTCTGGCGCACACGTCAAGGCCGCCGGTTGAGTTGATGGATTAGTTGGCTAGACGGGGGTGTCCGGGACAAAGACGGGGATCGCATTTCGGATTTTACACGGCGTTTTGGGGAAGCATAACAGGAAGCTCTGCAGACGCATCGAGCATCGGCGTTTGGAGCCTACCACGGAGGCGCACGAACATGTACGTTTAGGTTTCTTGTAATCGAGAGAATAGATTCTCGTCATCGCAACATCATCCGTCTATGCTTCGCCGTGATTGAACCGACAAGAGCACGAGTTGATCGGGTCTCGCTAATGAAAGTATATGTGTCTACCCGAAGTCTGCGACAAAATGTTTACGAACTCCACCAGCTCCTCAGCCCGGCCAGGACCCCAAGAGTTATCCTCAGACCGATACAAGACATCAAGCCCATGGCCGCACTAGCCATAACCAGCACCTTCAGATTTCTCCTCTCAATCCCAGACTCTCCCCGCCCTGGGACGTATTCCCCCATCAACGTCTTCGTATCCAGATTCGGGATGTACTTGAACTCAAAACTGCTCTCCTCGCCCAAACCATGCACCTGATTCTCTACAACGACATGGTAGAATATCCTCCTCAGCGCCTGCCATTCATTAGCCGGTTTCGCCACCACGCAGACCTCGCGTCACCCACCTGGATCTTCCTCCTATCCAGATACGGGATAGAGCGATACGTATAACACAGGCAAATAAAGAACACACACTGGCCCGCCACAAGCGCTTTGTAATACCACCCTGGCCGCCCCAATCCCAGCGCATCAGCCAGCTCGTCGCCATTCAGCCACCGTGCACTGGCGTTCAAGAAGTCCCGGCTTGCGTAGGCCGGAGGCTGATTCTGTAGAGCGAGGATCACGTTGTTGGCTAAGACCCGGGACGTCTCGCTCGGCTGGATCTCAGAGATGAGTTGGGACTCCATCATGGCCCTGGCTCTCTCTGGCGTATCGAAGTACTCATCGGGGGTTCCGATGTAATAAGCTACGAGGCGCCACAAAGCCAGGTAATCCAGCACCTCTTGTTCCCTTAGCCAGATTCCCTGTCTCGGGAAGCCGAGCCAGATCAGTGTCGCGGAGAAGGTAGAGATAGTGCCGATGCTGTCTAAATCGTTGATAGGGATCCCGTAGTCTTCGACGGAGTAGTAAGACGGTTTCTCTTTGGCGAGGGCGAGGATCCGACGGCGGACTGCGGCGTGCAAGAGGCGCACGCGGATGGAGGCGATGTGGCCTGCGCCACCCGGCTGGATGGATCGCAGGGAGGAGGTTACCTGCAGGATGTGTTGGGTCGTTTCGTAGAGGCGGCTTTTGGCGACTCTGGGAGAGAAGCCACCAGTTCGGGCGAGGACTTCTGTTACCCGTGCTGCCCCCATGCCGCCTAAGAGACTCTGGTACGCTAGCTGTGATGAATTTTAGCATGAACGTGTATTGTACAATGTGGGTGGGTGAAGATATACAGCTGTCATAGCTACGCCGCCATATCTGTAGAATACATCTTGGCCGCGGGCGATTTGGGCCCAGTCTACCCAGTCGGGCACGGTATTGACTTCTTGCCAGAGTTTACCTAGTTTCGGGTCTTCTGAAGCGTATTCTTGGAGAAGAGCGTAGAGGTCTCGCCTTGGAACTGGCTCGCTCGTCGCTTTTGGTGGGAATCTGCTTTGATTTCGAGGCAGTTCGCTGTTAACCGGTGGCGAGATCTCGTCGAGTCCTTGAGATATTAGACAAAAGAAGTTAACCAAAAGAGAGCATATAATCAAGATTCCCGATACCAAACTTCAAGCCAGTCCTGGCCCCAGCCGTGGGAAGCTGCAAGGAGAAAACCATATGATCTACTTACGGTTCAAGCACTCTTCTCCCAGTGTATCGTAGGAAAACTTCATAGGATGCATCTCCTGTGCGGACATATGATGCGGTGTCCACTGAAATGTATATCCCCAGACGTGGCGAGTGTTTGCATCTTTGCGTCTGAACGGATTCGACCAAGACATGAATGGGAGTAGGAAAAAAACGAGGGGAGATGGGTATCAAGAGACTAATAGATATATAGCAGCAATCGACATTAAAGCATAAGAACGAATATGTTAAAGCTTTGGGTCTCGTAACCATTCTTGAAGTCGAGACAACCAGTACATGGAGCCATCATGGACTAGCATACTTGACTGCCCAAAACCCTATCGGGTGTGGCGACCGCCCCCTGAACGAAGCGAAAGAGATCCGGTATTAAATGGGGGCGTTGACAACGACAACAACAACTGTGCTGATTACAACGACTGCTCTGTGGCAAATACTCCGCGTCGTTATGGGATTCTCTGGCATGATTACCGCGTATTGTGTACCTATAAGTATCGATACGCAGCTTTGCTCTGCAGGTCGTTCAGGGGTGAAGGCAGCACGATAAAGAACCCGGTAAGTTATGTCGGATCGGAATAACACTGCTCCAGGAATCTCCGAGCTGGTAGTAGACTTTTTTCTTTCTCTCCTCTCCCATACCCGAAAAAGTCATCTCTTCAATTATGCCGTGTCGGTGCACTGCCACCACTCTGAAATTCTTCATCCGAAATGTAGCGCACCTCGATCTCTCATTACCTGTAGGATATTCGGCGTCCCGATCCGAGAAATCGTCTACTCGAAGCTTAGCACCTCGAGCATACCATGGCCGGTTTGCTCTTTTCAGCAGAGGCTATTCCTCCGAAGCATTATCGCACAGCGATGATGCAGCCCTCATGAAGCGATCACGTCAAATCGATGCCGTTGCTGAGCTTTCGTTGGATTCGATAGATTCTATCCTTGCAGAAGCCAACTCACAAATCCCACCCACCAGAGAGGAGTCCAAGCGACATGGCAAGATCCGTCATGATTACAAAACACCGGTAAAGTCTCTGCCTCCAGATTTGCCAGAGACAGCTCTCAGGCAGAAGGATGCGACAAGATCGACGAGAGATGGAGTGCTAGCAAGGGCAGTAAAAAAGGACGCTTTGGGCTCGAAGAAGATTGAGAAACTTAGCGGAGAGAGGCTGGCACTGGGACAGAAAACACCTCTAGTCAGGAGAGCTGGCGGTACCGCCAATACAAGTTTCACCTTACATTACAGTGCCCAACCATCTCAGAAATTCTTTGAGCCAGTCGAATCGCATGGTATCACCGCCAAGAAGCCAGGCAAAACTACTGGAACTGCTCAAGAGACTGAGTCAACTATAAATAATACTCCTTCCGACGACTGGGAAGACAGACGCGAACCGTGGATGAAAGCCAAGGAAAGAATCAAAGAGAAGTACCCAGAGGGCTACAAGCCGATGAAGAAACTCTCGCCGGATGCTATTGCTGGGATCCGAGCTTTGAACGCTCAGATGCCAGATCACTACACGGTCCCGCGACTTTCTCGCGAATTCGAAGTGTCGCCGGAGTCGATCATCAGGATCCTGAGAACGAAATGGAAGCCTAGTGCAGAGGAGGAGGCTGATCGTCAGAGGAGATGGCACCGGAGAGGACAGTTGGTTTGGAGCAGATGGGCCGCGATGGGGAAGAAGCCACCCAAGCAATGGAGGTTGCTGGGTATTGGGAATGGGAAGCCAGAGTGGCTACTGAGGAGGCAGTCTAAGTATGTGCCTCCACCTTTGCCTGCTCTCATCACTACTGCCAGGCGGAAGGGAAAGGAGCAGCAGTCACCGGACGAGG
This sequence comes from Diplocarpon mali, assembly GCA_024741835.1. Lineage (NCBI taxonomy): Eukaryota > Fungi > Ascomycota > Leotiomycetes > Helotiales > Drepanopezizaceae > Diplocarpon > Diplocarpon mali. Next base: position 65,316 of record JAENRP010000021.1, read on the forward strand.
CTGAAGCTGATTTGGACCTGGCGGATAAGATTCTCTGAGCTCGTATGGGCTATATGGGAATTGTCACACCGGTTCTGGATGATTGCGCCGACTGGGTCTTTATGCCTCGGCAAGCTTGAGTGAACGGAGACTCTACAGGCAGCAATCGTGCAGACTTTTCTGCACCAAGGTCAACAGCCTGACCTCAAAAGTGACGACGACCGCCTTGACAATGGCCGCTTTCCTAGCCCGGGTGCGAATGGGCGAGTAGTGGACTTGCTGTGATGCTGAGCTGGAAATAGCCTCAGGGGCGTCTACGATCAGCAGAAAGAGTCGCGTTACGAGCGGAAGAGTGCATACATCTTATGGAGCTGTGTATGCAGCCTCATCGAACCCCTGAAGATAGTTTGGTGAGGCAACGCTATGGCTGTAGTTTTTGTACAATACTAGAGTTTGCTGGAATAGGAGAGAGTTTGATGCTTACCTAGCTTGCATTGGATCTGTAATGCTTCTACAGCAACATTGTGGCTTTGCTGTAGACGTTCCACGAGGAGGCAATGTTCAAGATTCCCAAGCTGGATTACTCGTCGTAATCCTGCCTGCTTCTTCGCGTAGGAAACTTGCCCTTTCAAATTGAGGTTCTAGTAACAAGTTTTTCCTTGTGGTGTCATAACTTGCAACCCCTGACTACCTACCCGTCACAGTTTCTTCTCGCCTTTTTCCAGTGGGCTGCATTGCAACTGTGACCCGTTGTATCCTAGGGGCAGGTGAGTTTCTCGTTGGTCAAAGTTGATATGATGGATATGCGCACATACGCAGCCCGCTGAGAAACAAGTGAGTAATAGCAAGTTGGAATTCGACAGAGGACCAGCCATCAAACTAGTTGCACGCCAGGAAGGCAGAACGCACGTCTCCATGCTCCAGATTCAGGCGCTACCTTGTTGATAACAGCGGATTTAAAGACAAGGGTAGTCTGCGGTAGCTAATACGAGGACCGTAAAAAGCTCAGAACATAGTACTCCCCTTTTTCCAGCGGGCTGCAAATCCACCTTTATGCAACATTTACCAGGGCAACATGGCTGTGCAGAGAGAATTTCTCTGCTCGAATTCTACAGATCGAGCCAACCTGACTCGCCCGAGCTTTGAGTAAGGTTTTGTACCTGAATCCTGCGCCTGTTTGTTAAGAAAACTTCGGGTACATCGCCGATTGCCTCTATTGACGCGAAGTATACTTTCACTTGTTGCTTAAAGTTCTAACAGTATACTGTGTAGACGAAACGAAATCTTTTTTGAAATGGTCAGAGGCCCTCCGGCACACGCGCACATCGCATGTGAATCCTGCCACGCCTCTTGTGCTCATTTTGCAGGCTGACTTGTAGAGACCAGAGGTTATATAGAATGCATTATTTATAACATGACAAAACAGGAACTGATGACATGGTGGAGAATAGCAACCAAGCCCCACAGACTACGTACTACATACTTATCTAGACAATAATGAGATCACAGGTGCTAGGTATCATAACGAGCATTCGTATTTGACTACTCGGTAAGGTGGTTTTAGCAGAGGAGTTTCGCTTGTGAGTTTGGCATGCAAGTCTCCTGAAGATAGGGGGCAAGATGGGTGTTGGTGTGCCTTATGGCCTCGTGCTATTTTAATCGATTCCGGCGAAGGTATTGAGATTATGCTTTGAGCGCAATATACTTCGTATAAAGTTGCACTTTGATTTCGGTTTTCGGACTTGAGAGCCGCCCTCAAAACAGCTGTTTTCTGTGTGGTAGCATTGCTTGCGGTGCAGAGACTGATCAGTGGATTTTATAAATAAATTACAGCCCCCTACAAGAGAAGGGGGGGAGATGGAATGTATTGTGTACTGCTGAAGTTCAAAGTATGGAAGCTTGTTGCGCCTGTCGTTGCGCTGCGCACAGATGCACAGTTGGAGAGGCCTCGAGGAGAGTTGCTAGTGAAAGTTAAACCTCCCAACTTTGGTGTTCAGTCTCCCTGCGTGCACTTGGTCCAGCTTGATCCCATTCCATGTGGCCGATTCACCTCCTGTCGCGGTTGTGCTATACCCCGTTTGATCGCTTAGATCTTGCCATTGTGAGTACAAAGCTGGGTCTGCAATGGTTGGTCGTGCAGAATCTAAGACAAAACAAACAGCATTTGTTCCCCATGTTTTCTTGACCAACAATACCCAGCGACGACGACAACGCTTCCCATTTCTCTTCCCCAAACCACGGAATTCAGGTCCTGACTAGGAATACGATTCAACCGCAAGCCTCTGATTCCAACCGACAACCTCATGGCTTGAACATGACTTCAACTCCATCAAACCCGCGAACCTTCGCAGCGAACACCGGCCTTGGCCTCAAATTGACCCCTTCAAACTCTCCCTTCTCTCGAAATCCGCGCTCACCCTTCAAGTCTCGCGGGCTCTACGAATCTGGTTTGTCTCTCAAGAGAATAATCGGCACTACAGTGTCTTCCCCAATCGCGTTCGATAGCCTCTCTTCGTCGCGGATCTTTGCCTACACCGCGGGAGCGGCGGCCGTGGTGGTGAATGTTGACGATACCTCGAAATATTCCCAACGGTTCTTCAGGGCCCGGCCTACTGCTGTACCGCTGAATACGGCGGCTGCGACATCCTGCTCCCCTTCCACACCTTCGAATACCCCGAATGATTGCCGGAACAGAGCGGTAACAGCTCTGCGCGATACGGCAGTCCCATATTCTCCCGCGCTTCCACATACGAGCTTAGAATGGGGCGACTCTCCGACTTCGAAGACGTGGACAAGCAGGGAAAGGATAAAGGCTGCCACTTGTCTTTCGATAAGTCAGGATGGCAGGTTTCTCGCCGTTGGAGAGGTAGGGATTGTGGTGGTCTGCATGTTTTCTATCCCATGTTGACATCACCCAGACTGGATACTCGCCTCGAGTTCTCATCTTCTCCTTGCAAGATAATTCTTCCGACAGGCCCCTGTCGATCTTGAACGAGCATACATACGGAGTCAAAGCCGTTGCGTTCAGTCCAGACCAGAGGTACCTGGTCAGCTTGGGGGCCCCTAATGATGGATTTCTTTACGTATGGTCGATCAATCAAAGAACGGGCGCGGCCAAGTTACACTCTAGCAATAAGTGTACGAGCTTCGTCAAGCAAATGGTGTGGCTTGGAAGCAGCATAGTCACGTATGTCCGGCGCTCGATCGATTCGGAAGGGAAATGCTAATGGCTTTGCAGGGTTGGGACTCGGCACATCAAAATATGGCGAGTAGAAGAGACCCGGCCAGCATCACCATCCAAGCAGCGTTTTGCTCTTGATGGCACACCGATTGTCATTCCGCCTTCACCGGCCCTGAAAACACTGGTAGGGCGAAATGTTCTCCTCGGGCCCTTGGTGGACGCGACGTTCACGACATTAGCTGTTATATCAGAACACAAGGCAATAGTCTGCTCTGAGAAGGGAGAAGTATGCCTCCTGGATGACACGGAAGGTTCGAAAATAATGAAGTTTGCATCGACCGGCTTTAACATCACCTGTATTGCCGTGGACACAGACTCCCGCCAGATTCGCATAGGAGGGAAAAACGGCAATGTCAAGTCTATGAGCCTCGATGACTTGCTGAACCCGACTACACCGCCAGAGTCGCCGACTCTTTCGATCATCGGATCCAACCCCTCGAGTGAGGCTAGACACCTGTGTGCAATGGGCTATGCCGCCAGGAGCTTGATAACAGTGGACTCAAAGCACTTGATCGAGATTTCGTTCCCAGGAACAGATAACGCGGACCCCCAAGTGCACAATACGCCATTCCCGGCACATGGCGATGCCGTCCTTGGTGTTCTCTTGTTATCTCCCGGAAACGACATGAAGGCCGACTTTCTGACGTGGTCCGCGAACGGCACTGTGGTTTTCTGGGATCTGGATGGAAGCAGTAAGACGTCTATCACCGTCGAAGTTGAGCAGCTTCCTTCAGGTGAGGAAGAGCCGGTGAATCAGTGCCAGATCGTCCGCGCGTCACAAGGGTGCTCTTTCCTGGTGACGGGAGATAGATACGGAGTGCTACGAGTCATAGACCCGAGTACGCAGAAATGCGTCTTCGAAACCAGAGCTCACATTTCGAACATCCAGGATATTGTAATCCACGAAAGTGAAGGCGATACTCTGGTAGCTACATGCAGCCGAGACCGGACTGTGCAGCTTTTCCGGCTTGTTGCTGGCCAATGGGCTCTGATGCAGACTCTGGACGACCATTCTGCTAGCGTATGTGGTCTGTTGTTCGCGGAGAACGGGGAGAAGTTGATATCATGCTCTACGGACAGGACGATTCACCTCAGGCAAATCGTCAGGAAAGACGTGGGGGGTCAGGAGGTGATGGGTGCTGTCCCTGTTCGGATCATCACTCTGAAGGCCACCCCGGTCTCAATGACAGCTTGCTTTGCGGATCAGATGGGCAATTTTGTGGTATCTTTACTAGACCGCACTGTTGCAACGTACGAAATATCAAGCGGCCGCCTCATCAGCTCCTTCAAGGCGACCGACAACGAGGGTCAAGATGCTGTCGTCCTCGACTCTTTGGTGATGGGATTGCCCAGTTTCACGCCAGGACGGCCGACTATTCTTGCAGGTGTGTCGAGTACTGATAAGTCAGTCAGGATTTACGATGGGAGCACGGGATCATTCCTGGACCGAGAATGGGGCCATACAGCTAGTGTGACCGATGTGGCGCTTCTGGAAATTCCCGACTCAGACCACAAAACTCTGATCAGCACAGGGGCGGATGGGACGATCATGATCTGGGATCTCTCTCCCAAGCCGCCTGAGTCCCAGGAACTAGTTGATCCTCTCTCGAATCGAGATCCTTCGCCTCCGAAAGACACATCTTCCACTCGACCACCTTTGAGGAGAGTATTATCAAAAGCCGAACTTGCAGAGTTTCAGCGAGCGTCTCCTCTCTCGACACCTACTGGGAATCGGTCACCGCCCAGAGTAGTTCGAAAAAAGAATTCAAGATACGGTTTATCCTCACAATCATCTGCCATGACAGTACCGCCCGTGCCAATTGTCCATTCGAAACATTTTGTTTCTACATCCGATGATTCGTCTTTACGACGCACTGCTCGGAACCGGTCGAGGAGTCCACCGAGTCCAAAGGGGAAGGACATGCGACGGCCTTCGCTCGCGTCGCTTGACTCCAGGGGACGCATGAAGAGCACAGGCAACTTCAGCGAATTCGGCACCCTCAACATGGCGACCGAGCAAGCATGCCGCACCCTGCGAGCATATCGTAAGAAGCTGCTTTCGTCAGAGACGGTAAAGGACGAAGCCCTGAAAGAATTGGATCAGGAGTTACGCCTTACAGCAATGGCGCTAGGAGAGAAAAGTCTTAAGTCCAAAGCGATCAGCGAGACTGTTCTGACAGGGCTATTGGACCAGTATTCTGAGAGACTAGTGACCATGTTCGACGAGAAACTACGCTTGTCGCGCCAGGACTCCAACGAGCTGCTGATACCAGAATTGCAAGAAAGGCCGAAGACGGCGGGCACGATACCCCTCGCTCTGTCGGGTCCAATTGATTGATTCGCGTTCGGAAAATGATGGCAATTTCGTTCCAGAGGAGCGCTTCTTTCATTCTGATTACTTTTGTTTTCGTACGATAGGGGATAGCGTCCGGGCTGGCTACCATAGCTTTGAAATTGGATGTTTCCAGGGGCGTTGGCGGGTGCAATATCAAAACTAGTGTATAATAGCTGAATTTCCGGCGTTATCCTCTTTTGCCGCGGCCGAGGTGGCCGGAACTCTATTTTCGGATTTTGGCTTGTATCGAGGTGTTGAATCGATGGCTAGGAGGAGTACGGGGATGAGATGGATAGATACCGTCGCTTTGGGGGAAATAGATGCTAGACAAATCCCGGTGGGCATCAGACAGGCTTAATTCGCAAATGATACAGATTTCTAACATGACCCTATTTCCCTCCTCTTCTGTTTCTTAATGCGCAGTATTTTACCTGACGGAGGTCCCATGGAAGAGATTGCTGCCTGCTTTGATGAGCGGGATGGCGGACTAGGACATTCCGGGTGATAATCCTTGCTGTTAATTATGATGCATGTATTTGGCTGGAACTGAGGACGTGCTCGGAAGGGATTGTGACGACGAGGATTGACATGGTATTGTAATGTTGCTGTTCTGGGTTCCGCTCAACAATTATATTGCATCTCCGAAACGAGGACTTACTGACGCTCCAAGTGGCTTGCCGACGTCTCATAGATAACATGGGAGTCGTATCCAAATTCGGGTTTCCAATAATTCTGTCTGAGACTATGTTATCCTTGTCTGATTCTGGCCAAAGATACTACCGACTATCTCGTGAGACCACGAGGGCTCCTTTAGCTGAAATCCCATCTGGTGAACGAGTCCTGGGAGTTCTGGGACGGCATTTTCTATCTAACTAGCCTAGCTAGCGCTGAGAGACTCTGAGAACATTAAAGCTGACAGTTGAAGTTGTGTTTACATTGGATGTAGAGGAAGAAATCATTCGTGATGATCGTCTACATCTGCTCACTAGCCTCGAAAGTCAGATCCCTTACTAAAGACATATAGTCACCCACTTGATATTAAGCGCCTTGCCAGATACAGCCAACGATATAGCACACGTACTACTAGCACGCAGTGCTCCTCCACCCGGCTCTCTTTCTAGGTAACCGACAACAAACCTCGCCCCCTTTTCCGTAAGCGAGTTCTCGCTTCCGTCTCCCTGTCACAGCACACGTGACGTCCGCAACCTCCAGCACTCAAGACGCAGGGCGTTTGGCGCAACGGTGGAAAGCTTGTCCCGATGTCACGAAGTGTCTCTCCGGAGTATGACACCTGGAGCTTCTATCTAGCTTTTTCTTGTTGGTAGCATGTCCTGCAAAATTCTGACGCGGCTGTCTCTCGTAGAAAGTCGTGCCGCACAGTACGAGAAGAGACTCTCGTCGACAAGCAGGCAGGCAGGCATCCGGTGGCTCTCGTCCGCTAGAGCCCGGCGGCCCTCCTATGGCTGCCGTGAGCTTCATCTATTGGAGCCTGGCTTCTATTACTCCCCAACGCGAAGGTGTCGTCCAGGAATTCCATCTTATTGAAAGCGCGTCTGCGCGTTGGCCTAACCACCGTGCTGCACTGCTTATCAAGCCAAAGATTCGGTAGGAGCGGATTCCAGTCGCCACTTAATTCATCCCGGTAGTCTTTCTCTTTACCGGCCTGTTCTTCTCGAGAGAGTCGGCTAGATGGTTGATGAAGCAGGGGAGACGCAAGGAAGCTGCAGTACCGCTGGTAGATCTGCGTCGTGAAGAGTGGCTAGAAGTCATTCGACGATTACAACAAGAGTGGAGAAAGCCGGTACCAAGAGCCGAGGTACAACACACGATTCAGAGACCAATTCACTACTGTCTGCTTTCCGGCTGTGGCTGGAGGGGGTCGAATCCATGAACCCAATCGTCGAAGCACGCTATTTAAACCCACAATACGACTTTGTAACTCCGCAGATCAGATTTTTGGCTACGACCTTGTCATCAAACCATCCCAACGCTTACGCATCCATGAGCCAACTTTCAAGCAATGTTCTAGCTGAGAGATCTTCACTCACCACTCAACGCAATACAGTACACCTGCTATGGTGCATGATCCCGCTAGCTCCCTATGCTACCAGCCAATATCTACGAAATCTGCGACATCTGCAAATCCAAACACCCTGCACTGCTCAAGAGCATCGCCGAAGTGGTCTCGGCAAGGAACTCCAAGCGGAAAACGGGACTCGTCCTCTAGAGCCAGGGAAGCTCGTCCCAGGACTTCAGAGCATGCTGAGGAACGTACCTGTTCACGGATAATACTTATTCGTAGCACAGCGGCGTGAAGATACCTTCCGCGCGCCTAGCAGATTACTTGCGAGCGGAAGCCCGGCTCCTCGTCTGGCGTGTCTCCGCGTGCAGTGATCTTCGGGTGTGCTGGGTCGACCGGCAGCAGTCTCTGGCTTCCTGCTTCTGATTTTCGACAATATATATCTATATCGGCTTTGCATCTTCACGCAGAACGAGTAGATGGGGCACGCGAGTCTTGAACTCACTCACTCGCGTACTGCCCACAGGAGAGAGTGGAACTACACGACTTCTTTCATCCTGTCATGACTTCGACGTCCCTCTATCTCTGAGCCGTCTTGAGTGAAACTAGAAGTGCTGAATCCGGGTGCTATTATAATCGATTTTAAGTAAGGCGTAACGTATTTCAAATGCACATGTGCCTTTGCCGCGTGCAGTGTGCTACCAGGTGAAGACTGCACCGAGCCAAATACCGATTGGGAACCTCGAAGAAGAGGGTTGGGGCCATGCAGTGGGCTGGACATGGAAAACCCGGCGGATGCGCAACAGAGCGATGATGCTGGCTAAGAAAGTGTAGAGCCACGAGCCGTACCTTGACCAGATCTGTAGGGCCTCTGATACAGACCTTTCGCTTTGCTCTACTCTTCAAGTGGCATCGAGGAATGGTTAATTTTTTACCCACGGCAGTAAGGGCGAGGAGTTACCTAGCCATCGAATCATGACAAGTGTAAGAGCTCCGTCAGTAGAATTCTTGGTCGCTGCTCGCTGTTCGCTCGGCCTCATTATAAAATATCCAAAATCGCAACAGGGATCCCAATTTTCCACCCAGACTCGGTACCATTGTGACTTATTTTTCATTTCATATCCATCCCTTTAGCGCCAATTGCAAGTTTCACAAAATTGAAAAGCACAAAAAATTCGTATGATACAACGAACCGTCCCACATGCAGAGCCAAGCCATCAAAAACTCCATCCTATACCCTGACGTTTCGGGACTCTTTCTCAACAACCTTTACAAGCTCCTTGTACACGCCTGCGAACTCCTCGTCACCCTCAATCTTCTCGGCCTTCTTCGCACCCACTCTCGACTCGGACACCATCACCACGCTGGTTGGTCGTTTTGTGTTGCCAGCAGCACCCAACTCCGCGCGACTCGAGACGAAGATGTATGGTACGTTGTGGTCTTCGCAAAGGACGGGGATATGCGAGATAACGTCCATGGGAGAGATGTCGGCGGCGAGAATAACAATGCCCGGGACGACAACGTTTCCTGCGCCCTGGGGGGATTTGCGCAGGGCTTTGACAACTTCCTTGACTCCACGCTTGAGTGTCTTGTTTTTTGCAGCTGCAAAAGACAACTATTAGCTTTGGCTCTCTCAATCTGCAAGACCGAGCAATTTTGTCATACCTTTCTTCACACTCTTCAGCACCTTCTTCGTTACCTTCTCATCTGCTAATGGAGCTGCGAACGGCACCAAAGCACCCACGGGCTTAAGCGCAACCTCTCCAATGGTATTGACAACCATCGGCACACTCTCATCTTCAAGTACTGGCGCCTTCGCCTCTTTCTTTGTCACCTCTTCAATCGCAGCAGCTATGTTCTCACCATTGAGCTTTGACTTTTTCTCCTTCTTCGATTTCTTCACGCCGTCGACTTCGCTACGCTTCTCTTTCTTCTCCTTCTTCTCCTTCTTGTCGTGCTTCTCGGATTTTTCTTTGCCCATCTTTCCGGTAATTAGTGAGGTTGCTGGAGTTGGAAATGCAATTAAAATGCCGACCGCGAGATGGATCTTGAGGCACGAAAAAGTTCGTGAACCCCAAGATAATTGACGCGCTAGGCTTGATCGAAGCTTATCGAGGCGGTGAGGCTGGCAGTTCTGTCAAGCGCATCTTTTCTCTTTCGCCGGAGCCAAACCTGGTCTGCTCTTGACAGAAGAATCCCTCCCCCGAAACCAATCCACATGGATCATTTTTTGTTTTATTATGCCTCAGAGCTTTTTGTAGCCAAGTACGAGGATGTACCAGCCCCGGAAATCTTCAGCAAGACCAGTCGTCACGTGTATGAGCTCGTGGGTGTTCTCTGACACGGAAAAGGAGAATTGATACTTTCACGTTTGTTTGACACTTTCTTGCACGCTCACTTCCATGGCTGATCTTGATGTAATGCAACTATAGCCAAAGCGCTTAATACATCTGCCAGCGCTACTTCGAAAGTACACTTGGGTTTATACCTTGGATGTTGAGAACAGTCCCTCGAGTCCATGCAATGAGCAAAGACATCAATCGTAGGCACCATGATGCGTACAGCTTGGCCCGATTAGAGAATTTCGGGGTCACTGTCCAAAGGTGGGTATGAGGTAGCCCTTCTTGCAAGCATGGTGGCATCTTTGTTATCATCTTCTTGTACGTAATGATACTGAATGGTAGAATTCCAATCTTCGTGCAGCTCGGTAGCTTTACGTTTCAAAAGCTGGTATTCCGGATATTTCTTCTTCAGCCTTGAATTTTTGTCGATCGAATTTTGTTGGATGTTCGAGCTGAGATGACTGGAAAACTTGTCAGAATGCTGTCGGTAGGTGGGTATTGTCGAATCTCTGTAATTCATGATTTATCAGCATCTAAGACTTACGACGAGGTAATAGTTAAACCCTCGTTCTCCTTCCCTTCTTTGGGCTCGAAGCACATGACGTCCACGATTTTCTCTGCCAGTAGTTAGAATCTAAAACCTGACCCCAAGAACACGGATGAATAGTGAATACCGTGGCTGGTGACTATAATAACCCGCAGAGCGGTTGCATCAGAAAGCGCTGCGGCGCAGTCTCTATTTACAGCAGTGACCAGTATGTCCCGACGGGCAGGAAGAATATTCGAATGAACGACCTCGAGTGCTCGGATGATGGCTGTAAGCTCTGTCTTCTGCTTTGTTGGCGACTCCAGAATAACAGATTCCTGAATGTTGTACTTGGACCCGAGGCCGAAGAAGAGGCCGAACCCATTCCTGATTCCTCCAACTTTTGGACCGTTACAAACACGAAAGCTCGCGACGTAGACCAGAATCGATCGGCTTGTGCCCTCAGTGTCTGTGTGGTTCCGGTGGCATGGGTGCTCCTTTGCTTTGCCCAGCTCTCCAGCTTCTCCGACCAGCCAAGTGAGATGACAGGTTTCGCAGTAGGTAGTCTCGAGACTGGAAAGGGGTCGTGGTGTCACTGGCAGTCCATATTCGGTCCTCTGCTGGTTCTTGTGTGCTACCGGGGCACCGAGTAGTTGTTGGTCCAGCTGCGGAACAAACTTGACAGAGCTCCCTTCCAACACGAGCACATTGGTGTCTTCTTCAACATCGTCGAAAGGCCCGTACGGCCCATCTTCATCGGAATCTCCCGTGGTGTAGTCTTTTCCGCAGTCATCGCACTTTCTGAGGCGATGCGGGAAGCATACTTTCTTACCTGTCGTCAATGAGATTGAAGTGGGCGGCTGAGGTATACTAATCGAGCCAATTTTCGTAGGAGACAACTGGGATTTCTCTGGTAGCAGGTTCATCCTTTTGAGAATGCCGAGGGTGATCTCTCGAGATCGAGACCGGAGAGGGATCTTTTCAAGTGATCGTTCCGGCTTCGGGTGTGGATATACTGCTATCGATACGATGCGTTGAGAAGTGATGAACCATGTATACCCTATCGCCAAAAGGACGCAATGAGCAATGTTGCCGACGGCAGGAAAGGTGTTGTGTCAACAAAGGCGGGAAGGCATGTAAGCGAGAAACTTGGCGGTAAGCGCGAAGGAATGGTCGAGGCTCTGCCAGACTATAGACTATGAGACTAAATGACCAAAGAGTATTCATTTGGGCGGAACCATTCCACCGATAGACGCTTAACCTGATATATCGAATTCCTCGAGCTGATCACAGATATGTTGGATGTATGGAAGATGTGTATCGTTGTTAGACAAGTGTTCGAGACACGCAGGATGAAGCTGCAGGTCCGGGTATCGATCGAACCCGCATCCTACATCCCATATCGTCCAAGATATCTTACAATATCTACCGATAATCAGGTACAAGCTCAGCCTCATGCAATCTCTCAAACCTCATCGTTTTTTCGAGTCTCTCCAAATCGTCTTTGTCCTCGTCGACCTCATCGTCTGAATCATCCCATAGCGCTTCATCGATCTGCTCCTCCACAGATAGGCCGGCCTCAGCAAACTCGGCTTCCATCTGGTATTCAGCCTCTCTCTAGGCCCAATCTGCTGCAGATATTCTGTACATTTCGTCTAACTCGTTGTAGACCCGTGCTCACTTAGCCACAGGCATCGCTGGGTGTGTATTAACCGGTTTCGAACATGGTGCTTTTCGGAGCTTCCCCCTCTTCCCCGACTTCCCCGCCATCAAAGTCTTCGAAGTATCCACCAGGCTCTTGATACTCGTCGCTCTCTTCTGCACCTTCACTTTCTGCCTCGTTGGCGCCTTCACTATCGTTGTCCTCAGTCGCGGGATGCTGCTTCGGGTTGCCTCTGTCGGATGGTTGGTAATACGAAGTGCCATCAGCGTTGAGGTGATAGGTGCCTCTTTTAGGCCCCAAATATTTATTTCAGGCACATGCTTTGTTTGTAAAAAAAGGTCGATGCCAATTTTACCATCGCATTGAAGTGAATGGTTCTCCTATACACGCGTTAGCAATATAGCAATCTCTAATTGTTTGGCCACGTGGAATCTTACTTCTCTATCTCTCTCCAATTTTCCTACCAGTAGTTCCTCAAGTGAGAATTTGAAGTTCTCGAAATCAATCCCTGACTATGCTGTCCGAGGATCTGCAAGCCACTCGCCTAATATCAACACTTCTCGCTTACGCTTCGAAATGGTGACAGGAATCACGGAAATACACGCTCTCAGTGCTGGTTGCTAGCTCAGGCACTAGATGAATTTCGTGCGCAGATAAGCTGTGAATAGCAAGAGAAGACACATGCAAGCAAAAGAAATATATTTTTGACAGCAAAACAGGCCAGCTCTTCGCGGGGTACGCCTGGGCCAATGACAACAAGCACTCCTGTCAGACCGTTCCATCTAGTTGCCTCTAACGAATGCCCAAATCACCCTCTAGTGCTCGTCCTGACCATTAATTTTACAACGCCTCTCCAAATTTCCAAGCAACAGATCAGATGTATATTAAAGAAATAAGGAGGATGAACAACAAAGAAGGGTCTTTCTAAGGAACCAAAACAAGAGGAGAAAGCACCACAATCGGGCAAGCCTCAGAGAAGAGAAGGAACAAGACCCAAGTTGTGTATATGGGTTGGTTGTTTTTGTAGGTACACTATAAACTACTTATTTATCCCTCAATCGACTTATGCTAGTCTTGTGACATCCAATCACATGATTCTGATGTTTTCAGCCCTCTACAATATTTCCGAGGTAAGCGAGGCACTACCGCATTCTCGGCCGCCTAGTTTACCAGATTTCTATTCTGTATTAGGAAAATTATTCTATAATCTGGCTTCATCATCGCCTAGTAATTACGTGTTGAGAACTCTCTCTAGTATGTACTAATCTCTTGATATTATATTTTTCAAAGGGTGGGCTTTGTTTTGATTGAGAACCATCTATCTCAAACAGCTTGTAGCTTGTTCAGAAAGCTTTCTGAGTCGAAATACCCAAATCGACGCACGCTACTCAGGTTGACACACGCTAGACCAGCCCTGGCAACTCAGAGATGCTTGAGTCAAGGGTTATGGTTAGTTGGTCAAGGATAAGGATTAGAAAAAGAGTGAAGCTAGGATAAAGATGTCAGGGCCGTTGGGTTACTGAGGTATTAAAAAACATCAAGACGGTTGAATACTCAATTAGAAGATATCAGGGCCGTTGGGTTACTGAGGGATTAAAAAACATCAAGACAGGTCGACTACTCAATTAGACAGTAGGACTTGGGAAGCGTTTGTGTTAGACTCAAATTTGACAGAAAGCCTGTCGAAACTATCATCACTGTACTCTTTATGGCCAACTTGCTACTGAGAGGGCTCTTCGGGTTTTAATCTCATAGCTTCTCATGCTCTTTATAATCCAAAGTTGATTAGCAGCTACTTACATAAGCGAACTCTTATCCTTAAAGCTATTATCGCATCATATTACAAACTTTAGCTTACCTAGACGCTAAGCTATACTTCTGTAACATGAGAAAGATTCCGAAGGGAAGAGAGGCTTAGAGGTATGAAGCAGTATTAGCGCTAGAATAGTTAGCTACAGCCATAGCAATTGATTTTTATACTCTTTCATAGACTTAATAAGCTTGCGTATAACTAAAGCGATTGAGTTATCAAAGAATTATAAAAAGGTCTAACAGACTCCTCAATCTTGTGCTAGATAGGTCCTGCTAGGGTCTATATCATTGATAAGAAGCTTTACTCAAGGTATATTTGAGCATACCACTTAAGAGACAAGTATCCTTAGCTTTAGGAGGAAAGGGGTCTTGTACTGCTATATGGTTTTCGATTAGTAAAGCATATTAAAGAATCACATCTCCGTGTTTCAAATGCCAAAAGTCAAATGGCTAGAAGACTGTCCGCTGCATGATTACTGCAGAGGTAAAGCGAATAATTAACGCAACTTGTCGACAGAGGTAAGTAGTGGGTTTGGAAGCTTAGCTAATATAGGTAATGTTATGAAAATGCATCATGCTGTGATTCCCTTGTGACTTACACATGAGAACTTGCCCTCTATTGTACCAGATACGTATCGTCTGCGCATGTAATAACACCTGCTCTTCATCCTCCTATTCTTGAACCATCGAATTGTCAATCGAAAACTATACAATATAAAAGCGTGACTTTAATATTCGGTTCTATACAAACAAGTGTCGAGTCTACACAACTATCTGGAGTTAAACGCCCTACTTCTCAACCCTGCAACTGATGGGTTGCAATGTTCAACCGCTGTACCTCTGTAAGCGAAAAAGCAGAGCAATCTCAAACGGCCCACCTTTATCGACTATAAGGTTTTAAGGCGTTTGGCGTACCTGGCTTGGGCTCTTAAGTGGTCAGAACTCTTATTTTCGCCCTGGTTCTGATCCACCGTTTTCGGAATAAAGATCATCGGGAGCGCTTCCGTTCTTCCATGAAACAGCAATCCCTGAGGGGTGCAGCTCTCGGTTGTCAACTATAATCATACTACAAATGACTAGAAGGTCGACTAGAAGGGGTGAGGTACTTTTGAAGGGCTGTCTCAACTGCAATTGAGACAAGGTATTCTGTCGTTCTGCTGATGTTGTCCTGGGAAATTATAGAATGAATGAAATTGACCAACATACATGCATGAACTGAACGTAGTATAGATCCTCATGATTTTCAACTACTAACAATGTTATTATAGCTATTCCCATCTACTACATCCTCTAATCCAATTCCTCTTCTGATCCGACATCTCATTCAATGAGAGATACAGATTCCTACTCTGATCCGGTACTTTCGATATAAGACTTCCTTTTGAAGATACCTCTGGCGGTACCTCCGTTTAAGGGGCTGCGGAGACGGGAATCAGAGTGGGGCTGTCTGCAAATCTAAGCGAATTCCAATTGTTGATAACCGGTCACTTGTTTTCCGGGTATGGCTTGCAGCATGAATGAGTAGAATTCTGTCTGTGGTAGCGATACTGATTCTCACACAATCTTCTGCCGTCGGTTCTGCAGCCATTTGAAGTAATCGAGTAAACACGATGCACCCCTAGGGGGTTCAGACGCCCATGCGGGACTTGGGACTTGCCAAGGCACGAGGTCATACTGCGGTAATATACCCTTCATATAACGGATCTGAGTCGGTAAAGACCTGACAGGGCAATATAAAAGGTAATATACTCGAAGCCATGCTCGGCTATCCGTACGGCCGATTTCTCGAAATGCCAACTCCGGAGCGGCGCTGTGCGAGTGCAATCCATCGCGATAGTCTCTCGTGCAGCAGCGATGTTTACATTCCGGCTCTTCAGCGTCGCGGCGCTGCTCCTTGAGAGCATCACCACCGCAGCGTTAACCCCCTACACCGGCCCAGCTCCAAACCTCCCAGCACAACGCGCGCCCTTCAGTTATGGCGCCCTCGCCACCGGCGGCTCGTCCGCCAACGCCTCGTCGGTTTTTCTGGTGGACAACATGCCAGACCTTCGCGTCGCCCTCACGCTCCCCTTTCCTCGCACGGTGTATATCCGAGGCAACATCAGTGGCCTCGAGATCACGTCGGCGGCGAATGGCAGCACGTACGCGGATTGCCAGTGGTTCATCGACAATGGCGGGGCCAAGAGATTCAACTTTACGAGATACCTCATGAGTCTGAACCAGACGTACATGGACGGCGTGGCGGCGGAGAGCGCGAAGAATGGGACGATGGAAGGGATGAACGCTGGCGAGTTCATGGATCTGCTGAAGAGAATGAATGTGCGTACTCGCCTTCCCCAGTCTCGTGAACAAGCCTCTGTCTCGCCGGAGAAGCACCCGCGTGCGGTGCAGGAGGACTGAGAGTCGATCGTTGGCTCCCCCAACTGTTCTCCCGTATTGTTTTCGAATCCTGATGTGCGGATGCAGGGATGGAGAGCTCAAGCCCAAAACTCCCAGAAAGAATGGTCGTCGATCAATGTCAAGTCGGACTTGACCCTCGTCGGCTTGGATGGTGAGGCGTATCTGAACGGCATTAGCCTCATCTTCAACACCGTCAACAACGTTATAAGTACAACCTCCTCCCGCGACACGGAAAATCAGACTAAAAGCCTCCCAGTCCGGAACCTGAAGTTAACCCCACCCCGCGACTGCTTCCCGGCCCCAGAAACAGCCACGTCCTGGAAGTGAGTCGTCTCGAGTTTTCAACTCCCTCTTCTCCTCTCCCAAGACGACGNCCCCTCTGCGGTCTCTTCGACAGGGCTCAATGCTCTGAATCATTGACCGAGACGGCGATACTGACGGCGAGTTTCGCGGCAGCGCGCGCTACGACGCTCTCAGCCTGGTGACATCCACCAACTTCTGGATCGACGGCAACACGCTGCTCGATGGGCCCGCGCCCGTCGCCCCAGTGCCGGTCATCTGGGACTACGCCGTTGACCCCTACGACGGCCTCATGGACTGCGAGGATGGGACCGACAACGTCACCTTCTCCCACAACATCGTGTCCAACCACGCCAAGAGCATCTTGCTGGGCGGCGGCCTGAGAGAGCGCGAGCGCGACGTGGGCAAGATGCGCTTCATGTTCTTCGGGAACCTGTTCGAGAACTCCGACTCGCGCAACCCACTCATGCGCTTCGGCACCTTTTACCTCGTGAACAACCTGTTCGCCCATGCCGGCGAGTCGGTGGAGCCGTACCGGAGGAAGCTGCTGTACAACCTGGGTGTCTACACCGAATCCAACGTCCTGGTCGGAGGGAACGTGTTCCTGAACCAAGCCGAGAACCGAACGAGGATATTCAGTTTCTCGAACCTGTCGAATGCCGCTCTCCCCGCCCGGCTCTGTGTTCCAGCGGCCGAGACAGATCTGCCCGAGGTGCTGCATGAGCTGGCGGTACCGGGCAGCTCGCTGAACCGGGTGGCTATCGATCTCAAGCAGGATGGGCTGGCCGAATTCCGGCGCACTGTGACCGCGAACCACAGCTCTACCGCGGAGGGTTCTCTGCTGGTCAGCTGCAACGGATTCACGGCGCAGCCTGTCCCCACTACATTCGCAACGAGCGAGGAGGTGGAGAGGTATGTCCGACAGGAGGCTGGTCAGAGGGCTGTAGGCATGGGTAGCTACCCCACGAAGCAGCGGGAGTGACGAGCCGTGATGCACATACCGGTACGGAACTGTAACGTGCTTGAAGGTCGCTTACATGGCTCCGCGGCTTGATGCCGGAGGACCAACGCCCCCGCGGTCCACTGGAATGGATCTGTATGTTAGAAAGGAATCACGGGCATATTCTTCGGTGTACATAAAATTTAGGCTTCTCAGACAGTTTCGCAGATTATACTCTTCACAGCGATGAGCAAAGGCGTCCCGCCGCCCCTGGTACCTCTAGCGCCCAAAAGTCCTCTCACGCGTCTCAGCAGCAGGTGCTGGTTGAGAGGAGGGCCACCAGAAGAGCGGCCACAAGCCGAGCCCGTCATACAAGATGCCCTGGATCAGAAGTGCGTGGACCCGCTGACCTGGCCGCAACAGAACGCCCGCTTGAACGTCACGACTGGGTCGCCTCAAGAGACGTCCTGCTCCCTCTCCCGGCCCCAGAGCTTCGCGGACTTCATCAACCGGAGACTGCATTCTGATTGCCGTGCGCCTGGGTACCGGACGACCAGCGTCCGGCGTGGCCGAGCCGCGCGACCGAGGGAGCAGCTCCAGGAGCTCAAGCGGCGACCAAGAGCAGAGAATCGCCCGGCCCCCGTCCCAGGCCCGCGCCAGCACCGCCGCCGCCGCACTCGTGGCGGTGATGGTCGGTCGCTCCTCCAGCCCATGCGCATCATCCGGGCCGACGGGGGTGGCGGGAAGTAGACGAGGACGCGCACGGCTCGGAATCCGCGCGCTGCCTCGGGGGAAAAAGGGGGGTCGGGCACGACGCGGGGTCCCGTATTTACTTCGCTTAATTCCCACATTCTGACCCCGACTCCTCTCCCGGCTCTTCTTTTTTTTCGTTTTTTTCGATTCGAGCACGGTGGATCGCGCTTGAGACGGCACTCGTAGTCCGGCTATTCAGCTCCGAGAAGTGTTGTGTGATATTTGCTATCTGGCTTACATCTGATCGAGTGCAGCCGGCCGGTCGGTGGATCCCCCGAACGCGGAAGAGACCTATCAACCCCTCCCGGGCGGAGTTCGCATGCTCGGTATGCCCTCTGTCGCTGAGAAGAGCACCGCTGGAGGTCCCGCCCCAGGGAACCGTCTCGCCCAGAGACCAGCCGAGCACGTCACGGAACATCGCCCCTGGAGACGGAGCGAGGCGACGGCGCGAGAAGATCGCCCGCGCTTCGCATCGCTGGTGCTCACTGCCCGAGCCGAGTCGCCGTGTCCCGCCTCCGCAACGTCAACAGGCTCCTCTCCCCGTCCGGCCTCGGGGAACGGCAGCAGCAGAACGCGCCCCCTTTCGGTAGAGCACGAATCGCCATGTCCGGGGCGCGAGGCCACGCGCGTACGGGATCTCCGCGGCGGCTGCTACCTCCACCATCACCGTCAGGGTCGCAACCAGAGTACCATTTCACGCTCTCCCTCTCACGTCCAACATTCGTCTCGCTCGTATTCGCTTTTCCGTTCGCCGTGGCGGCTCCCCCCTCCAAGCGCGGCGCAGCAGATCAGAAGGGAACAACCACGGCAGCCAGCCAAAACACCCTCCGCGGTGGATTCGGCGGCGGAGTGGAGACCGGGTAACATCTGGCCTGGGTGCGGTAGGGGTTGCGGTTCTCGGAGCCGAGGCAGGGAATCAGGGTGCCAAGGAGTATATGAGACCAGAGAGAGCGAGGGCACACGACAGGAGGCCTGACATCCCTGGGAAGGAAGAGAGGAGACGAGAGAACTACGAGGCAAATTGGAGGAGGGTAAGAAGAGTAAGATGTGTACTGTTAAGCGTGGCTCTACACAAAGTTCCGACATGGGTATGTGCTATGAATGAAGTGCTATGCTGAGATTACAAGTACGTATGGCTAGTGGGGAATATCCACTTGACGATACACTACGAGCTCGATGTACAGCGCCAGCAGAAGCCATTCAAGAGCAATGATGGAATCTGCAGCACGAAGCCTGTCTCTCACACCTGTGCAGTGTGCCGGGTGGTGTAATGCAGCCATCGTACACCCTGCTTTCGTGCTCTCCTCGCTTAACATTGCTCAGCAGTCAGTTCTAGGATGAAATACCAGCCGCACCCTGCTCCAGCATCTCCGAAAAACCGGCGGCCTAACAGTGAGGTGAGGTTTCTTGTCCGGCGCAGCTTGATACTCAGGTCGTGCCGGAAGCAAGGTCCAGTGGGTAGGGCAGTTGATAGTGGCGCCTGGGCCATTTGGGTCTAGCAGGGACTGCTAGAGTCTTGCGGCTGTCGACAACATGGCTGGAAAAACATGGCTACTTCGTGCGACTCCGCCCGGAGCCTGGCTGCGACCTGGATAGCCTCGGGGGAGACGGCGAGTGATGACTCGGATTGTGCCGCATGTTCAGAGGTGTGTATGTATCTTGCCGCCAATCATGCATCGTGTTGACTTTGGTACGCGGAAAAGCAGGTAGCGTTCACGGTCACACCACCTTGCACCTGGGAGGCCCCCGGATAGTTCCTTTCGCTGCTGGTCTTAATCCTTCGTCTCCCATCAGATCTGGCACCAGAATATCGTTTCGGGGTTCTTTGGAGGCGCCGTTTGCAGACTAGCGACCTCGCAATCTTCGCACAGTCTGAGCAAATATCTCATCCTTCTTCTGGATATCTGCTGTATTTCCGCGATCTTTGAAAACCTCATCCATCTGCTCCAAAGTCTTCCCGCTGGTTTCGGGGACGAAGAACCATGTCCAAGCGAATGATCCAAGGCAGAACAGCGCGAAGAAGACGTAGACTCCAAAGCCGGTGTTCTGGACCAGCGGAGGAGTTACGAGACCCTGGAGAGAGGTTATGGACGAGGCTCATCCTCGCTTGAACAGGGAGGAACTTACAATGATGAAGTTGTTGAGCCAGTCTGCGACGCAGAGTGTTAGCAATTTCACAGAAACCGGAGGCGAGGTCACTGACTAGAACATGTCGATATGGCAACCCCCTTGGCTCTCAAGGAGGATGGGAATATCTCTGCGGGCATCGCCCACGGTACTGGGCCCCAGCTAGCGCCAAACAAGATCATGTAGAGAATTAAGAGCGCCACGCTAGTCCAGGCTTCAGGCCGGTGAGACGGCCAATCGTGGGAATACTTCCCCACGAGTATGGCAATCAGGAGGTGCGAGACGAACATCCCTATACTGCCCCAAAGTAGAATCCACTTTCGCCCAAAACGGTCGAGCGTCCAGAGGCTAGAGAAGACCCCGACGAGTTGAGTGACATTGAGGACTCCTGACATGATAAGTTGCATGGAGTAGTCGAGACCCATGGTCCTACTTGCAGTAAGCGAGAGCCGACATGGGCACAACCAAGGGTGACTGACTCAAACAAGTCTGGCGAGTAGTAAATCAAGGCGTTGATGCCGACAAACTGCATGATATTAGACAGTCAGACGACGCCAGCGAGGTACTTACCTGTTGGAAGAACATCAGACCAGCTCCAATATGCGTTCGTCTCCAACACCCGGGCCTCAGGCAGTCAGTCCACGAGACGACTTCGAGCTTCAATCGGTTGGAGCGCGTTCTCGCAACCAGGTCTGGGTGACGTTCCTCCAGAATCCGTCTCTGGAAAGTTGATTCGGCAATGATGTCCATCCATTCACGCTGCACCCTCTGGTCCGAGTCAGGGAGCTTCCTCAATTGCGCGAGGACGGCCAGAGCCTCGTCTTCTCTTCCCTTGGACGCAAGCCATCGAGGCGAGAAGGGTAGAAAGAATAATGCGCCGAATCCCAAAAGCAGTCCCGGTATCATTTGCAGCGCGAAAGGCAGCTGCCATGCCAGATTCCCCGGTATTTCTTTGGAGCCGTACGTGATCCAGAATGAGACGACGATTCCAAAGACGATGCTGAATGCCTCGAAGACGAGTAGCGAACCACGGATCTCGGGAGGGGATATCTCGGAGATGTAGAGGGGCACAACCATGCTCAGCCTGGAAAACGGGTGTCAACGACAGAAACGTGGCGATAGGGGCGTGCTCACATCCCAATACCGACCCCACCGACGAATCGCGCGGACACAAGCATGGGGTAATCGATGGACGCCGTCTGAAGTGCAGACCCCAATGTGAAAACCAATACCGCGACGACGATTGAATACCTACGAGATATCTTGTCCGCGATCCATCCTTGATTGAGAGCCCCTTGTTGTATCTCAGAAGCGCTCTTTGTGCGAGAGGTGATTACGGCTCACCGATAAGTGCACCAAGTTCAATCATGCCAGTCATCAATCCCTTGTAGAATCCGCCCCCCGAAGCAGTCTTTGACACTTCGGGAAACCGCTCGAGGAACTGTGGCATGACGAGAGTTATGGACACAACCCCCTGACTAACTTCAAGTCAATTACTTCTTGACTTGGTACCGCACGACACCTACTCATATCCAAACAGCATACCGCCGATGGCAGAAAAAGCGGCGCATAGCACGACATATCGCGAAGCAAGAATCCCACTGAGCCCTAGTTCCGTGTCAAGAGATGAAGTGACTTGGTTGTTGGATGACAATTACCAGAGGGGCCGTACGGCTCTAGGATCGCAGAATGGTCCGTCGCCGTCGATTGGACATGATGAAAGTTGGGAGAAGACTTTTCTTCTGGAAAAGCCATACTCGGTGTGGAGGAGAGGGCGCTGGAGCGCCAAAACTCGAATGACAATTGAAACAAGGGCAAGAAGACTTTGCATTAGAATGTGGACAGCATTCTGTCACATAATTGCGCGAAGACCATGCGGCCTCAGCTGTTGGGCGACTCACGGACCACCAGGACTGAAGGAAGGGACCCAGCAATCTATCTATATTCGAAGCCCTTTCGATAAGCCATTCCATAGGTCAGACCTGACACTCTACGTAAAATCGGACATCGCCGTTGCGGTGCCTACGGCGAGACCTTGGGGGAATGCAGCTCGTCAAATCGGAGCAGCAGCGCTAGGAAGGGAATTCCGAGCAGAATGGGTCGAGAGACCTGGGAACACTACTTGTTCCGCACCAGTAGCGGTCCCATTGTGAGTGACTTATCCGACCAGAGCTTAACCTAACAGGTAATTATAGAAGAGAGATGGGACCCCTTGAGTCGGAAGTAACGAGATTGCACTTCGTCTACCATCTATGTTGCCTGTCTATCCCGAAACCTTGGACAGGATCGAGATCAAACCAGAGCATAACAACAACAACAACAACAACAACAAGCCAAGCGAAGGGAAGGGGAATTCCAGGCGAAAGAGCAAAGAAGCAAGCAAGGGCGGCTGTAACCTGTCGGTCAGACAGGTTACACTTGCAGGCCAAGACGCCGTCTGATCCAATCCTTTCAACGGACACTTGGCTCTGAACTGATCCTGTCATGATGCACTATTCGGCCCGCCCACATCCACCACCAGGATCGGGATGCATTTTCTTTAGCGAGGCCTCGAAGAGGGGGGACGTTGAGGGGCATCACCAGTCAGGTGACGCGCACCTCGGGACCTTGGCCTCGCACTGCTGTCCGTTGTCGACATCACGCGGCGCCCACGTGACGTCGCAGATGGCCGTCTGGGATCCCTCGTCGTCCATCCACGACGTCGATGCCCAGCCTCACTCCCTCGCCGACGACTTGCAGCGTCGCCGCGGGAGTCTGCCGGTCTTTCAAGACCGTCCGCATCTTCCCCACGTCTGCTCCCCGATCGGCGGATCCCGTGTTGGCGAACGGCGGACGTTGAAAGTGCTGCGGAGGTCCCTCCCACTGTTTCTCCCGCGTTTTCAATCCGTGAGGTTGGGGGAGTCCCAAGACCCGATGACCTTGGCCATGTTGGAGTATTCAAGTGCCCGTCTGGTGGGAGGAGAGCGGTGGTGGGGGGTCGATTTGGCGCCGGGCGTGAATCTTGCGCCGGCGGTCTGTTCTCGATGGCTGAGTCAATCCGAGGGCATGAGTGCTCGACGGTGGCTGGCTTGCGCCGCAGATGTCGGAGCTCAGAGGCAATGAAGATGGGAAGGTCTGGGGACGGTGGTTGTTGACGGCGGCGCGGTCGCGCCGGGGAAAGATGAGGAATCGGTCAAACCGACACTCAGGCCACCAGGCATGCCGACCTCTCTACACCCAACTTTCCATATGAATAAGCGAAGCTCCAAACGTGGAGGAGTCAAACAGATTCTACGGCTACGCTTGATTCCTTTCCCTGGATTGCTTCATGGAGCCATCCGTACTCCTCCTCTCCAGCGGGCTGAGGGATCCCATCATCTCTTCCTCTGCGCCGCGTGCCCGTGATGCTACCGCGAACCATCCGACACGGCCTCGAGGCTCCGAAAAGCCGGCATTGGCGATTTCGCGTGCGATCCCTCTACCGAGAAAGGGGCGTGCCGGAGGGACTCTCTCCAGTCCGATCGGCTCCAGAAAGCGCGCAACCGTGAGGACTTGAGCCAGCCGAGCGTCTGGATTATAGCCGGTACGGTGTCATCTCCATGAGGTCGCGCGATCCACTGCTGAGAGCTGATGCCTGCGCGCGGAAGGGAAAAGGGACCTTGGATCGGTTCGAATGCTGACAAGGTTCGGTTCAGTCATCTGATGGGTTTCTTCAAAGCCGGGCGGAAGAGCGGCTGGACGAAGAGCTTGATGTAAATATGCTTTGTGAGTGCTAATAGGGGTTGATGTAAATATGCCTTGTTAGTGCCAGCAGGGCTTGATGTAAATATGCCTTGTCAGTGCTAATAGGGGTTGGTGTAAATATGCCTTGTCAGTGCTAATAGGGGTTGGTGTAAATATGCCTTGTCAGTGCTAATAGGGGTTAGTGTAAATATGCCTTGTTAGTGCTAACAGGGGTTGATGTAAATACACTCCATCACTCCCACCCAGGCTTGATATCAAAATACCCCATCACTCCCACCCAGGCTCGATCTAAAATACACTCCATCACTCCCCCCCAGGCTTGATATCAAAATACCCCATCACTCCCCCCCAGGCTCGATCTAAAATATACCCCATCAGCGCCTACAGAGCTATAGCCCCTCGCCTCACCTGTCCACCGCGCCATGTTCAGGCGACTTCGCAGACGCGGCACGGGGATCGTGAGTAGGTCGCCGACTCGGGGAAGAGTATGACGGAACCAGCGTCCGGGATCGAACCCGGACTCGGACTTGTACCGCCCCATGTGCCATGCGAGACGATCCCACATCGGAGCAATTCCCGGTGCAGGGTCGGGACTCACCAGGATATGAGGGGGGGCCCGAGGGAGGGAGCCGTGTGGACCGGTTGGAGGCGACGGCGGGGACGTGAAGCCGTCACGCAGATGCGGTCTTGGTGAGCACGTAACTTTCTTCTTTCCAAGTATCCTTTTCTATTTCACCTTTTTCATCTAATTCGTCTTTTCATCTATTTCATCTTTTCATACCCCCCCCCGTGCTAGATCGGGACCAGGTCATCAGAAGATTGGTAGAAGCGGGATACATTGCACTGACGGCTCTTCACCACATGCACCAGAACAGGAGTGAAATCATTGCAAAACCGACCCGTGTCCACGCAAGTGCTGGGGGAGAGATCTGCGGGCACTAGGATTTCTGAATAGGGCGCCGTGAGAAGGGATCTCGATGCTTTGGTTCGCACAAAAATACCACTGCAGCTCCATCGTGATCTGCCGGCTTCATCTGTGCGCCATGGACGTATATTCTTCTCTTTGTGAATCCCAAAATACTGCCATCGTACTCGTCCCGACATGTAGCAGCTTCAAATGCCATCGTACTCGTCCTGATATGCAGGAGCTTCAAATGCCATCCGACTCGTCCTGACATGTAGCAGCTGCAAATGCCATCGTCCTCGTCCCGACTCAGAGCAGCTTCAAATGCCCCGTAATCTGGTCAATGACACTCTTCGGCGCCGGCCCGATGCCCAACACTGTATGGCTTCCACTCGCAATCTGGGTACGTCCAGCATCCGCAATGACCTCTGCCACGAGTCCCCGGCTGACGGCGGTCGCCTGCAGGGTGTGCAGCTCGTCCTCACTCCTCGCCTGGAGTGCGATTTTGGCTTGGCCTTGTCTTTCCCATCGGCGGAGGGCCTTGGAATTCGGATCATGCTCCAGGAAGTGCTTGTAGCATGCTAGGGTCGCGTGTGCGCACTGTGCCGCCATCTTGCCTTTGCATGGACTCAGCATACGTGCTTCCGGGCGCAAGGGCAGAAGCCTACCTCGGGTCATTCCCAGATCCGTCCGCACCACCAGCACCAGCTTGCACTCCTCGCTGCTCTGCTCCCAGTCTGGCTTCGCGCCCTCCCTCCCCGGCTCTCCCATCTGGACCTTGACGTATTCCTCCTCGGCCTTCTCGCCCGGCACCTTCGCCTTGGTGCCGGCAGCCGTCGCTCGCAGGCCATCTCTCTGGTCGGCCTCGAGGCCGTTGGACCAGTTGGGCGCGTGGTCCAGGACGGCCGCATCGATCTCTTCCTCCTCACTCTCCTCCTCGTCGTGGTAGTTCTCGATTCCCCTCTTCCTCGGTGCGGGTGCGACGAACGGGTTGGGGAAGACGCCCAGAGACGAGCCGATCCCCACCAGGTAGCCGCCGACTCCGGCGATGAGTGCTGTGCTGAAGACGATGGCCATCGTCGTCGGGGCCGAACGTTCTGCCAT
>JAENRP010000021.1:91553-180726 GCA_024741835.1 Diplocarpon mali
AATACATTTTATTGCCAGGGGTCGGCAGCCGTCCGCTTTGGCCTCAGTACATTCAGGCCTCAACGTAGATTCGATGTATTTTCATCTGTACGGGACTCGTCGCAGAAGCGCACGACACCAGCGATCTTCCCTCGCTGGCTGTCTATGCGAATCCGCGGCCAGCTTTCCCATGTTCGCATCAGAGTTCACCTTTTCCATGCCCGCATCAGAGTCCATTCCGGAGAGGGTAGAAACTGGGACTACAAGGTCATCTGCGGGTCGAACGAATTCCATGCGGGCTCTTTGGTCTTCAGGCCTGCGCCGAAACACAGGACCGTACAATAGCCAGCGTGCCTGAGGTGTGAGCACCAGGAATTCCGCCGTGGTGCCTGGACCTTGGGGCCAGCAATTGTGCGAAGTGCAACAAAAGACGGACTCCCCAAGGGGGCAAAGGGGGTGTTATATATACTTATAGAGATATACATCACGAGCACGGTATACCCACACATCTGCAGATGTTTCGAGCGGTGCCGGGACGTCCGCCCGGGCATGTATTGACTTCGGCCTCGGCAGTCGACGTTGCCCCGGCCTCCTCGCCTGGATTCTTCCGTCCCAGGGTGAAGCCATCCCGACAATGGAGACGCATACCGTGCGTCGGTGGCAGATACAAGACTGATTCATGGCGACTACAGCGCCGCAAGTGCAGGCTGCTCCTGATGCCTCTCCCTCATACCTGAGCAAACTATGACACTCGCAAGTTGAAACGGCGGGAACTTGTGGATTCAAGCGGTCGTCGTTTTCCTTCGGTTTTGCATCAGATCTGGTTTGAGGTAAAAGCCATGGGGGAGCTATGTGATGTCGACCACGTCGTCGCCCGCGAGTACGCGCTGGGGCTCGGTGGGGGAGAGATCTCTTCTCGACGCATGCAACGGAGAGACGTGTGGTTGCAGAGAATCCAGGCATCCCTCGGTATGCATCGAGCATCTGCAGCTGGACGCCGTGGCGGNNGAGAGCAGCAGGCTTATTTATGCGTTTGAGCAGTGCTGGACAACGGACTCCCCCAAGGTCCAGGGGCCGATGCAAGATAATCCGCCGCTGGTTCCGGAGGAGAGCTTAATTGGGGAGGAGAGTGCTCAGAAAGGATCGGAATCCTCCACGCCTCCACGCCCTCTATCAAAGTCAAAAAGCGGAGGGGAGCAGCGGCTGTCGACCAAGTGCTCGTCCATGATCTCTCTGCCCTCGGTCGTGTCTGGCACGCCACCATGCATCGTGGGGGAGAGACGGCTGGCTGGCCGGGCCGAGTTGCGGTCACGGATTATCCGCAACTCGCGAGTCGCATCGGGGCCTTCATACGCGTTCCAGATGCGAGGAGCTCCAACTGTAATAGAGTAAAACGGCCGGTTGCTAAGAATAGCCCGAGGACAGTAGGCGCACACGTCCCGGTGCGAGCGTCTCTCGAGATCGCGGAGGCCACTTTTTTCCCCTCGGCTCGCTTCGAGGAAAAAGGGGGAGCGGAGGCTTTGTTGAAGCCCTTCGCCCTCGCCCTCGCTTGGCTGCCGTCCGCGGCCCGCGAGACCCTCGAGGGGCGCCGCGCTCCATCCCCGCTCCCAGCGGCCGGATTGCTGGCGACGGCGACGGCGACGGCGACCGCGCGAGCGCAGGCCAAGTCTCAGGGTCCGGACGCGTCGACTTCGTGCGCAGGCCAGAGCCGGTGACGATCTGTGGGCGCGAGCAGAGCTTCTTTTCGTCCCGACGTCACGGGGGGCTGGCCCACCGGAAGATCGCGAGGGGGAGAGAGAGAGAGAGAGGGACGGAGAGAGGGACGGAGAGAGGGACAGAGAGAGAGACCGAGAGAGAGACAGAGAGAGGGGAGGGGGCTTGCAAGCTTTCGCCGTCGGACATTGCAGAGGCAGAGGAAAGTCAGAAGAGAGGAGCAGCGCGAATTCAGCCCTATCCGAGCAGCAGAGCGAGCAATACGATGCGACATGTATTCCGAAGCGGATACAATTGTGGGGAGACCGGCTGGAAATAGACACGAGTACCTGCAGCAGGGCATACTTGGGTTCGTATGTCAGGTACCCGAGCTCGTACGGCATCGCGGAGCCGTCTTGAGAGCTCCGTCTCAGCTACCAGCCACATCCTGTCCCCTCCTTTTTTCCTTTCCCTTCCCCTTCCCCATGCTTGCGGTCAAACCATCGTCAACCAAAGCAACCAAGCATGACGGGTGCAAGGAGAGATCGTCTTGGCAGGAATCTCTCGGCTGGGGAGGGGATGGAGCAATGATACAAATACACCTTGCCTCCCCTCGACCTATACGACCTTTTATCCCCCCCCTCCCCCACCCACGTTCTGTTCGTTCATTTCACTCCCCCCCCTCACACCTCACAACTCCGTCGAGCTCAGTCGCCTATCCGCTCACTCCTCACGCTCGCTGTTGTCCCCGAAATCCCACGTTCCTTGCGAAATCCCCGTCAAGATGGTTTCCCAGATGGCATGGATCCACATTGTGCAAATCGCCCTCATCCAGGCCGCCCTGGGAGTCGCGGCATACATGCAGTTCTTCCTCCCCAAACCCAAAGTCCAGGTCTCGGGACGCGGCACGACCTTTGTCTTCGGAGTCGTGCGTCTGCCCTGCGCGCTTCCACCTGCTCCCCCCGTGACTGACCGCGAGATGCAGGGAGCCAAGTCGTTGGTCTTCATCGCCTACCAGGTCCTGTCGAAGAAGTACAACAAGTGGTACTCGCCCAAGGCCAACTTCATCATCAACTGCCTGGAGGTGGTGTTCTGGGCCGCCGTCGTCTTCATGGGCATCCAATCCAACACCCAGTCCTGCGTCGGCACCCACTGCACCTTGAGCTGGATCACCATCGTCCTGGGCGGCATCATCTCGTAAGTCTCCTCGACCCCTCCTCGATGCGAGTCCGTCCTGACGCGTCGCCTCCCCCCTGACAGCCTCGTGACGACGTACGCCGCCTACGTCTCCTGGTTCCTCTTCCAAGCCCACAAGGCGCAGAAGATGGGGCTCGGCGGGAAAGACGTCGAGATGTCGCCCACCGGCTACCAGACAGCCTCCATCGGGTCGGATGACTACCCGGCCAACAAGACCTACCCGACCAACAACCCCTTCCCCCCCGCCGCCAACCAGAGCAGCAACCCCTACCCGGCGAGCCAGTACCCGGCCAGCCAGCCCGGCTACGCGAACAACCAGTCGGCATATCAGACCCAGGAGAGATACAACGGGAGCCGGTACTAGAGCCGCGGGCGAGGGCGAAGTGTTTTTGAGGGCGGGGTGCATCTGCTTGCGCGGCGTACGGAGTCGGGGGTTCATGATCCACGAAGCGGGCTATGGGGATCGTGGAAGCCAGGGCCTGAGTGGAAGATTTCTCGGGAGACGGACGATTTGACACGGGATAGAGAGTATAGACCCAGGCTGGAGGCCGACGAACCTTTTTATATTTCCTTTTTCCCTTTGAAGAATAGACTTATAAATACCAACTATATTATATTGAAACCCCTCCCTTCCCCTTTGAATAGATATATAAATACCAACTATATTATACTGAAACCCCTTCCCCTTTGAATAGACATATAAATACCAACTATATTATACTGCAACCCCTCCCTTCCCCTTTGAAGAATAGACACATAAATACCAACTATATTATACTGAAACCCCTCCCTTCCCCTTTGAAGAATAGACACATAAATACCAACTATATTATACTGCAACCCCTCCCTTCCCCTTCGAAGAATAGACTCATGAATACCAACTATATTATACTGCAACCCCTCCCCTTCCCCCCCTGCCCGCGCGAGCACCACCGCCGACGCGAAAAGGCCGTCCCATCCGGAGACTCAAGAGCATCACCGCCGTCCCCTCCGGCGCCCCGGCGCTGGCACACCCGACAGCCGCCCCTCTGCCGCAGCCGCGACACCCACTGTACCCGGGCAGTACCGACGCGCGCCATCGACGTCGGTGTCGGCATCAAAAGGGGGTGAGGCACAATACAAACAGGGGGTTCCGTATGTGGATTCACTTGTGGCTCATCTAGAGGTAGGACGGCCGCAAGAGGGCCATGAATATACGACTCGCCAAGGCTAGTGCTGAGGCTGGGCTCCTTATATGATACGTCCACGTGACTACTGCGCGACTTGTCTATGCATTTGCATTCCTCTCGTCGGAGAGGAGGCCCGAGATGTCGATGGCGCCGCGGCGAGGCGCTCCCGCGGAAGAGCGGCTCCGGCAGAGCGGGAAACCTCCACACGCCGACTTGCGGCAGAGCGGGAGAGGGTCGGCACGCAGGTCATGTGATAGTAGGTCATGTGGCAAGACTCGTGACATCTGCGGCTTGGCAGGTACGGTATCTCCGCTACGCGCTCGAGGAAGAGCTTCGAGGGCAAGCTTCTACATACGACTACCATCCCACGGAGACGAGACGCTTCCCCTGTGCGCACCATCCCCGAATGCGATACCAACCGAGAGAGGGACGGCGCGGCAGCCTCCCCGACGCGCGCCTCGATACCGTCCGGACCAGACAGCAATGCGACGGGCGCGGGGGAAAGGCCTCTCCTCGCCCGTTCGGCCGAGAGAGCAGGATCGGTCACAGGTAGACGACGACGAGTCGGGGCGGGCGAGACTGGGAATCCTGCCCGCCGGCATCTTCCCCGCCGGCCGGCACATGGATGTGAGAGGGAGAGCCCCCTCCGGTCAATGCCACCCCGACCTCAAACTCGGCACGGAGCCGAGGGATGCTGGGAGCCCATGTCGGTCCCGTGCAGGACGGTGGGATGTTTCCCGACCCCCCCAGAGGGCTTGGGCCGTGGCCGTGGCCGTGGCCGTGGCGGAGACGTCGACGGCGCTCGAGATGCAGATATCCGGACACTTGCCGACCGGTGGTGGCTCGTCGCGAGTCGGACCATCACATCTATCGCGAATCATTGCGCGGCGCCGTGTCCTCCCAGACGCGAGCTTCCATCCCGCTCCGCTCACCACTGATCGTACTTCATGTCCCCGCAACGCACGACGACCAGCTGATCTCGCACCGCAGTATGGTCGGTCTTGATCTTGCGCATCTGGAATGGGATTTGATCGGCGTGTCACCCGTCCGCGTGCGTGACAGACAGAGTGTACCCAGTGGCAGTAGAGCGCATGCAACCGTCTCGTTCACCTCAGTGGTGCGCTTGATAATGGGAGTGGGGGGGGAAAAGAGTTGATCACCATCTGAACCCTCGCTCCTCATCTGGGTAGCATAGTTTAGCATCCTGTTCAACTTTCTGGAGAGCCTACCCGAAAAAAACCGAGCAGCAAGTTGAGTTTCCCTCGCGGCGATCCGACTGAAACCAGCTAG
The DNA here is from genome assembly GCA_024741835.1 of Diplocarpon mali. Lineage (NCBI taxonomy): Eukaryota > Fungi > Ascomycota > Leotiomycetes > Helotiales > Drepanopezizaceae > Diplocarpon > Diplocarpon mali. Next base: position 96,881 of record JAENRP010000021.1, read on the forward strand.
TCGGTAGGGTTCGCATGCCACCGTGGTGAAGAGTCGGGCTGGGCTGGTCCCAGACGATACAACTCTCATCTCACCAGAGCACGTGATCGGCACGCAGTCCTCTTCTATGTACCGGAGATACCTGGACGCCTCCGCCCCACGCCGACTTCTCGCGAAGCACGGGCGAGACGGTGGCGGGCCTGTCTCGTTCGACGCCGAGGACAGTCGCGAGGACGGGGGCTCTGGTTGGATCGGTAGGTGCGCATGCTTCCACGAGGATGGAGGACGGTTGACCGGGCGTCAAGAGTCGGCCGGGCGGGATACAGGCGCACAGGGGGGTGTTCGCGGCCAGCTCGCCAGGTTCACGGCATAGAAGTCCAGCCATTTCTCGAGCGGCCTGGCGCCGCAGCTGCGCCATCCTCTGGCAAGGGAGCGTGGGATCTCCAGGCCAGGGATCCCCCTTCTCGCGTCAATATCTATTGACTTTTCCCGGAAGAGTTGCAAAGGAGTTCTGGACCCGAGCGGCGAGAGCCGCGGCCCTGGGGAGCTGGTTGGGCCGGGTCGGAAACGGGTCCGGGACGGAGGCTATCTCTCGTAGGCGGCCGACCGGGCATCAAGATGGCGAGAGCAGGACACTCGACTGGCTCACTTGTCTAGGCTGTGGAGGAACTCTAGTATACGAGGTGTCTGGTGCTACCGAAGCAAGTAAACAGACGTAAGCAAACGTAAACAAACGTAAACAAACCTTAACAACCGCTAAACGAACGCTCCCCTTTCCAAGTTAGAGCGCCCCACCCGTCTCCCCCGGCATTGACAGGGGACTGGAAATTCGCCGCTCCTCATCGGCACCGGAGGCCGTCCGCTACGTGGAAGCCCATCGCGGATGCAAGTCTCGATTTCCTCCCTCTTCCTGGCGCCAGGAAGAGGGGCTGCTGCTGGGGGTGGGGCAGTGGGGAGAGGCACAACCAACCATCATCGCGCGAGGAGGGTGAAGCATCGTGGGTTGTTGGCGAGCCAAAGCTTGGGATGCTTGAGCCTCGCGACTAGAGCCCGCGCGAGGCTGGGGGGGGCACCCGGGAGAGCGACACAAGTCCAGGCCAAGGCGATGAGAGGGGATCATACGCGGCTGGTCGTTCACTCACTCTGTTTCCCGAGGAGTCGGACTCGAGAATCAGACTCGAGAATCAGACTCGAGAATCAGACTCGAGACTCAGACTCGACTGGGCTTTGGGGGCTCAGGTCTCGGGCCACGCACCCACTCACAACCGACGAGAAGAAAAATTGGGTATCTAGTGTTGGGCCGTCGTGTGCCCCGAGTTTCTAGCAAGACCTCGCGCCGCAACGTCAAGTTCTCCTCGTCGCAAAGCGACTCAGCGCCGGTCCCAACTCGTTCCCAGCCTCCTCATGTCGTTTCTGCTCCTTCCCGTTCTGCCTCTTCCTCATCTCCTCGATCCTCAGTCGCCTCTCATCGATGATGTTCCGAGAGCCTTGCTTCCGCAGGTACTTCCGCAGCGAGCTGTTCTTGCCTCGTCCCCGATTCTTCACATCCGCGACCGGATCGACCGGTTTCTTGTCCAGGTCCTTCTCCGCCTTGCGTTGTTCCGCAGTCAGGACGTCCAGGTTGCCGATATATTCGGGGTGCAGAGAGATCATTTCTGGCTGCAGCTTGTTCAGCAGCGATCGGACCTCGTTTTCTTGGCGTTGCTTGCGGTTCTCGTATGGATTGATCTCCTGGGCATCGAAATTCGGCTCTCCTGCTCCTGGGACAATAACCGACGAGAATCCAGCACTGTGCGAAACACCTAGCAGATCCTCAAATGGACACCATCTCACCCGTTCTATCCGCTGACCCTCGCCGCCCCATGCCATGTATGGACTTTGAATCTTTTCTTGGTCGAGAGAGTTCTTGGCGAAAAGACCTTTCCATACAGATGTCTGCGTTCCCCATCCTACGGCGGTCAAGCCACGATCGGAAATTGCAACGGAAGATGCAGGTTGACGGGTGAAGTAGCTGTTCACCTCCTTGAACATCCGAATATCCCAAACCGACATCTTGAGATCTTGCCCCGTCGAGACCATATATCTCCCCTCCCGGTCGACCGACATGTCGCGAACTGGCCCTCGATGCGCGAGGAGTTTGACCAGCGGCGTAGTAGAGTTCGGTGACCAGAGTGTGACGGTTCCATTTTGGTGGCCGATGTGAAGGACTGCATTCCGAGGATTTTGGGCGAGTGCGGTCGGCGATCCGAGTTTGGTCGGAGTCTCGATCACCATCTGTCCTGTCGAGATATCTTGGTACTTGAGGTAGCCTGCATTGCCCTGTCTTCTAATCAGATCTTCTCCGGTGGGATGCAGACAGGCAGGCCTACCACTGTAGCAAGTAAATAATGGTACGGCAGAAACTCCATATTCGTAACCTCAATGTGCTTCTTCAAGCAATGCAGCTCTACGCCAGCCTGGTCGTATATGTAGACATACTTCTTTTGAGCCACAGCAAACATCTGGTTGTTGTGGAGCCACTTCGCATCCCTCACAGTCTCTCCTAGTTGTATCTCGCAGCCCAGCTTCCCTTCCCGCCAATCCATAGTAGCAATATGGCCTTTCCGCCCCGCCAACAAGAGACTTCTTCCATTACGAGTATAGTCACACAAATATGGTCCAAGGGAGTCCAGCTTGAGCTCAAAACCCTTTTTTGCCGTCTCAATCGATACATCGTTCTGGATGTCTCGTTGTTTAACTTTGTACGTCCGTTCTAACTCGTTCTCTGGCTCCAGAAATCCCTCGGTGTTCTCGTGCAATATTTCGGCATCTTTTGCTCGTAATATCGCAGTTTGGTATTTCGATTCTTGTGCTTTGAGATTCGCCCGTAGTTTTTTGTCCTTGATGCCTTTTACTGCGCGGAATTAGTCCCAGCTCAGGTCCGTCCTTGTTCGTGGACAGAATCTCACATGGAATCTTTCGCCCTCTTCCATACTGCTTGTTAGCCTCCTTTTGCCTCCGGATCAATGTGGCGTCCGGAGCTGTGGCAGTCAAATCCATCCGGGCGCGTTGGATCTGGTTTGAGCCTTGAAAATGACGTTTGGGACCACCCTCTACCTCCGGCCAATCCAGTTTCATTTCCGACATGACGTGAAATGATTGGATTGCATTGAGTCTCTTGTGGTGATGAAGCTAATCCACCGCGAATATTTTTTGGTGGAGAAACGCTAAGACTTTGTGATAAGCGATTTAGCGCAGATAAACGCACATAAAAAGTTGATATCTCCCCCCGGTTTGCATATTCCCACATCGCACCACAACCTTGCAAGTTCTACACTATGGCGTCGATACCTTTCAGATTTAAAGCTGGTGGCAACGGCAACATGGCTCCAAGTGTAGATGGTCACTCGCACAGGAGCACCACCAAAGGAACTCAGAAGGCGTTCAAGTCCAGGAAGGCAACCAAGGGCGCGTTGAAGGAGATCGCGAAAGGTTTACCCCTCCTATTCTGCTTTGCAGGCTACATATTGACGTCAGGCAGGAAAACTCGCAGACTTGAGTCACCGAAAGTCCCCCCACCAGCAACTCATGTCCAAACTCGACCGCCGAAACCAAGCCCGGCAGAAGCAACTGAATAAACACAAGGAACACCTGAGAGAGATCAATATCTTTGCAGGTCGTGATGGAGCGCCGAGGATAGTCGCTGTCATTCCTTTATGCGAGGAAGGAGACGCGGCAGCGGCGGTGCGACTATTAAGTGGTAGTTTAGATATCGAGGCAGAGGTACCCGACGAGGGGTTCTTACGCACGGACATTGATCGATTCAAGCAGAAAGTGCAATACGTCATAGTAAAGAGAGACTTGGTGGCATGTCTGGATGCTGGCAGAGTCGCAGACTTTGTTATCTTTATACTGTCTGCCAGCCAGGAGGTGGATGAACTGGGTGAGCTCATCATCCGAAGTGTCGAAAGCCAAGGTCTCTCCACGCTTTTGACTGTTGTGCAGGGATTGCATAAGGTAGAACCGTCGAAGCGAAGACCCCAGGTATTGGCATCGCTGAAGTCATATATTACCCACTTTCATCCGGATCAGGAGAAGGTACACAATTTGGATTCGAGACAGGAATGCGCTAATCTTATGCGATCGCTGTGCACGACAACACCAAAGGGAGTGAGATGGAGGGAGGATAGAAGTTGGATGCTTGTGGATGAGGTGACATGGCCCGAGAATGACCAAGGACATGTTTTTCTCACAGGAGTGATCAGAGGAAAGGGCTTGAAGGCGGACAGGCTGGTTCAAGTTGGTGATTGGGGAGATTACCAGATTGAGAAGATTACAGGGGCGCCACTGAGGACGCAGAAGAGGGGACGAGACGAGATGCTGGTAGAAGGAACTGATGCAGAAAACGTCCTTCAGACTCCGACGGAAGACCAGGACGACCTAGCGGAATTAGCCCCGGAAGATATCGTGGTGGACGACGAAATCAATGCGATGTCGGTCGCAACGACAGACAGGCGAGGAGTGCTCCTGGATGACCACCACTATTTCTCGGACGATGAGACTCACTTACCTGCTAAGCCGAAAAGGCTACCCAAGGGTACTTCCTCATATCAAGCAGCATGGTATCTGGGCGACAATTTCTCCGATTCTGGATCCGACTTTGAGGATGTGGATGAAGGAGACGTGTCGATGGGTATGCCAGCCTCACCTCAAGACGGAATTGAGGGTATCGCGCCTCGGGAACCAACAGAATTCGCACCTACCGAATATGAAGAATCCGAAATGTTCCTCGACCCACCGCCCGATGACGAGGCCGAAGCGAAACAACTCGCTGCTTTCCGAAGCCGGAGTGTAGCTGAAGCAGAGAACGATCGATTGTTCCCAGACGAGATCGAGCTACATCCTCATGTTCTGGCAAGAGAACGTTTACTCAAATATCGCGGGCTGAAAAGTTTGCGAACAAGTCAATGGGCGGAAGCAGAGGATAGAGCCTACGAGCCGGAGAACTGGAGACGCTTACTTCAAGTGCCCGATTACAAGTCGACGAGAAGCCATGTTACCCGTGAAGCTTTGGTGGGCGGCATTCCAGCTGGTACCAGAGTCCACATCCACCTGCGCAACGTCCCTACCTCGATAAAAAATACCCACAAACCCACTCACCCACTCAACCTCTTCTCTCTGCTCCGCCATGAACATAAGCGGGCGGTCCTACACTTCGATCTCACTCTCAACTCAGACTATACCACGCCAGTCCGATCTAAGGAGGAGATGCTAATCCAATGCGGACCCCGCCGCTTCGTCATCAACCCCATATTCTCTCAGGCAGGCAATACACTCAACGATATCCACAAGTTTGACCGCTTCTTGCACCCATGGCAACCAACAGTCGCGACCTTTGTCGGACCCCTCACATGGGGCTCGGTCCCAACACTCTTCTTTAAACGCAACCTCCCGACTGAAGAATTCCCATCCCCGCTTCCTTTCACACTCCTTGGAACAGGTACATCCTTGGCCCCATCTTCATCTCGCGTAATTGCAAAGCGCATAGTTCTCACTGGTCACCCATATAAAATTCACAAAAAGCTCGTCACCGTCCGTTACATGTTCTTCAATCGTGAAGACGTGGAGTGGTTCAAGGCTCTTCAACTTTGGACCAGGTATGGTCGCAGCGGGTTCATCAAAGAGAGCCTGGGTACGCACGGGTACTTCAAGGCTACTTTTGACAGCAAGATAAACCCGCAAGATTCGGTTAGCGTGAGTCTGTACAAGCGCATGTGGCCGAGAGATGCGAGAGCGTGGAATTCAGAGGGGGCCGGGGCAAAAGAGGATGTGGAAATGGAAACTCATAAGGGTGGAGTTGTGATTTAGATAGGCTTAAATCACGACCATGGTTTAAGGTAAAGGGATGGCTTACTTGGAAGGAAGGTGGTTGTTTACTGGCGTCTCAAAAGTACACCAAAGTGGATCATGGACTATAGTCACGAAAAGTATGAGAGGGTATATCCCGTGCAATTGTGAAAAACATAAATACGATAATCAATTCATTCTACACTCCCGATTACCGCAGAAAAATAAGGGCTGTGTGTGAGCTTCAAAAGATACGTGGTTCATATACTTGGGGTTAAAATTCAACAGGAAGCGCCTACCGAAAGTGAATGTAGCCGTGGATCGCGCGGGTCCCTGTAGGCCCTTGTCCGTCTAGACATGTGTTTGTTTTCACGGCAACTGCTTAAGCGAAGCATGCGAAGTATTTGTTTTGCCAGGAGCAAAAGAACAGCAGTGAAGCTGGCCCTGCGTGCCACGCACAAATGCATACCTCTTGATATGCCCTTTTAACTCTCGCCAATGCGAACAATCCTTTGGCACCTCTTCGTAAGGACGGTCATGATCCCATTATGGAGTGTGCCTACTTTAAATGATATTTCTCAAGAGAAAATGCAAAAAATATGTGTCCAAGTAGGGACTTGGGGACATGAACTCTAGAGAAGCTCTCTCTGACGGGGAGTCGAACCCCGATCTCCCGCGCTTTGTCGACTGACAAGCGGAAATCATGACCGTTAGACCATCAAAGATGAAGGAAATGCCCTGTCACCTGCTTCTAGATGTCTACCGGCAGAGGATTTAGGAAATATGAATGCTTTCTACATTGAGAGGGCACGGGCGAGGTGTGATTGGATAGAGAAAGAGGCTAGAGACTAGTATCGGGCTGGGCTCGGCCTCTCTCTCTGGAGACCTCGGAAATCAATCCTCGGGGCTTTGTCACCATACCGACGATGTCCTCTTGTCATACATCTGGATGATCAAAAGCAACAAACAGAAAAATGCTACCTACGTTGCTCAGATACTAGTGAGAGCGCGATCAGCACACAATTCGAGCCACCTAGTTGTCCGCGAGCCGCCGTCATGTCCATCATGAAATCCGAGGGCGGCGCACGTGAGCTTCCACGTTTTTCAGACCGGCCCCGCAGCGATTTGCCAAACCCTACAAATAGCACGAACTCTCGCATGCTTTTGAAGAATGCAACACGGCTCTGTGTTGCGCATCATCGCTCAAGGGATAGTTATCCGAGCTCTGCTTTCTACTCGGTGCTGGTATGGCGAATTCCGAACTTGGAAATGCTTGCTACGGAAAGCCTTATTCGTGTTGTCGAGTAGCTAGTTTTTCTTTTGCGCTGTCACGATGTTTTCTCTGCAACTCATGTTTTGTATCATTGCATTGCTGGCTGCTTCTACGCCGCGTCAGAAAAGAGCAGTCTTGCTTGGTGATTGAGGAGGTAGTCTCAGCACTGCCCATACTTGGCTTAGTAGCCAATAGTTATTTCAAATCCTAGATCTTCTGTAGCCAGAAATCTTATATCGCGGACACTCGGTGAGATTTGTTTGTTATTTGCGTTCTCATATCACATTGGTACAAACCACGTGCGAGGACCACGCACTTGATCTGTGGAAACCCAGATACGTGCATGACTTTGTCGCCTTGTGTTTTCTAATCTTCTTACATCCTACTGCTATCTTTGATTTCGCAACCCTTGTTTCTGCAATAGAGACAGAGAACTGGAATCCAGCCTTTCAATAGAAGGAAATACTACGCGCCTCTTCTACCATCACGTGATATATGGCACGAAGACGAGGGCTTGTTTGAAGCAGTAAAATGCAAAGCAAGAGTATCTGCGCTTCAACAGTGCGCTACGTTCTTCACGGCCGGCCTGTGGATGATGTGGATTTGGCAACATATAATGCACATGCCAACTTTGGCTTTTGCAGACTGTGAAGCCTAGGTTCTTGAAGCAAGAGGTTGACCGTTCTGACTTTTAGAGGAGAACGTGCCAATCCTGATCAGATCTAGGGGCTCAGTTCAACACGTGTAGCTCGCTTGAGGGAAGATTAACGTGATAACTGCGGATGGTATGAGGTAACCAAGAATACATCGTCTGGAAATACCAGGATGACTGAGTTTCACGCACGCGACGTGCACACAACTACATGACTCTCAGAATTATCCGGATGGGATCCGAGTATGCGATGGCTTGTCATGGAAGCTTGTCCGTGGAGATTGGTTGCCAAGGTTTATAGCTTCCAGCTTAAATCTCTAGTCCAAGGTACGTTAAGATCAAGTGATATTGGCAATACTGTCCAACACTTGATGAGAATCTGATATCACATTCTAGAGCTGCTATTCTGATCACTCTAGCTTGCTATTGAGAGTCTGCAAAGAACAGTGCTTGTTACCCACGAACACAGTCTCAACCGCTCCTTCGACCCTCGCATGTTGATCACCACACTGTCACTCACGGAGTACCAGGGCAGGAGTCTCATCACGAGAAAGATGTATTCAGGGCCCACGGGGATGGGGAGGACCATGACTATAAGCCTCCGGTAAGTATCGATATCTTAACCAGGCTGGTCGATTGCTACTCTAATCCAGCGTTGTAAATGTAGTTTGAATAGCGGAACGTATATGTACATGTATCTACATATACGTATATGTTTCTCGTGAACCTTTCATCTATACTGCTCGCTCTTCTCGCCCGGTAGAGTAGAGCTTAATCCCGCTACCGTGTGTTTTGACCTGTCGCTTCAACCTCGCTATCTTCGTGTGACAAAAGTTCCCTACACCTCCCGACCTGTCATTCAAGGCACTCATGTTACCCCGTATAACATGGAGTTTACCTTCCGGCCATCTCCGGCGACCTGGTGCAGAGCATGTGATAGTATCTATGAATCGGAAAACTGCTCTGGAGATGCTGTGTGGTTGCAGGACTGTAAAATAGGTGACGGCCAAGGAAGTTTTACCTATCATATTCGGCGGAAGACACCTCGCAGTGTTGTCGTTGCTCCTCTGTGATCTGGAGAATTGAGGCTACCAGACCCAATCATGCCCCAAACCAAGAGCGACCTATTATGCAGAAATAAGAATAAGAGTACATTGTAGCATGCCATCGTCGTGAAAGAAGAAGCAAATCGGGATTGGCGAGTCATCGCAGAGCACCACTTCCCTCCTTCAACCCATGCTCAGCGATCTCCCTCCGTCTCTCCAGAGAAGAGGAGCGGCCTCCTGTCCCGAGTCTTCTCCTTTGATGTTGACAGAGTTTGCAGTGGCCGTTCCGTCGCGGCACGGACGAGCCTTTGCTCTGCAGGTTCCGTGTCGAGGTACAACTCATCCCCATCGACCTCCGCAGGAAGCGAAATGAAAAGGGGATGGTGGTGACTTGTTGTATTCGTTTGCTGGCTCGTAGTCCCAACCTCCGCAGGAACCATATCTCGAGCCACGACGGGCGAGGAAATTGTTCTGCCAGAAACAGCCTCGCCGGTACCCAACTCGGGCATCGATGGATATGGAGTGCGAACGTCGACTGGATCGAGAGTCATAGCCAAGGTCGGACTCCACGAACACTGCTGGAATTCGAGAGAGATGAGAGAATACTTCCCTTCATCGACAACCAGGTCCTTGACCCACGCCGATATCTTTCCTTTCGGACCTGGAGCACCTATCTCCGGCTTCTCCGCTATATCCTGTAATCTAGTGCCGCGTCTCGTTTTGCGAAGTTTGTTTCCTGGTCGCAAATTTGACCTCCGTTGAGTGGCCTCGACCCCCATCGAGGGTCGACAGTCCATCCTCTCGTCTTCGAAACTCTCGAGGGACTCGATTGCAAGGTTGCGCGAGACTTTCAAGCTGTTTATGATCATGGCTATCGCCTTTTCTTCCGTCGCTAACTCGACTACCGATAATCTGAGTCCACATCAGCAAATGTTACAAACCGATATTTGCACCGACCTCTTCGACGTAAGGCACCCGGCGAATTCCATACTATGCAGCAGGATATGCAAAGTGATCATGCAAGCTTCCAGTGCTTTCCTCAACATATGGGTTCCCGGGTGACTAAGAGTCAGAATGGCTTTATGCATCGCGTCATCTTTGAGTCCCGCGCTCGATCTTGGGCGGGCAAACAGCGCATCGATAGACATGAGTACATCCCAACAGTGATCAACAATGTGTTGGGTTTGCCTCGAGGCACATGTAGAGTATCGCGACTTTCCAGCCTCGCCGATTTTCGACTGAACCTGCTTTAGGGTAGAGCAGAATAAAGATATCTCAAGTCCCAGCTGCCGACATTCAGCGCTTGTTGTTCCAGCTGTCGTGGCAAAGTCGGATGCATCGGCGGCGAGTCTGAGAGCTAATGTCAGAAAGGCAGAAATACTCGTCGGCGTGTTGAGTTCGGCCATAGCACGAGACGAAACTCACGAATTGGTCTATCGCGAAAGCGTTGACATATATAATTCGCCGTCGAGCAGTGCGTCGATGTAGTACAGTGTACCTGTACTGCTGTGACCAAGTGCTGCAAACATTCGCCGTTCATTCATCGTGTCCAACATCGAATGCTGCAGGTTTACGATGGCAAAACTCATGGCGCTGTCAGATGTAATGATAATTACGACGTGTCGCTCGAGGCAATGCGTCCCATCGGACCATACGCCGCGCGAGGGACCTCTCGCTAAATGAAATCCGGTCATTTTCACGTAGGATGACAATCCGGTCTCCATAACCATGTTGTGAGCTAATTAGATAAATCAAATGCTTATGGATCGACTCAAATTTCGATTAGTCTTTTCTTAATTGAAACAAGGCTGTTATCGTCGTGCGAAAAGCGTTATACGACTGATTTAAGCGAAACAATACCCTGATATCATAGTCGACCTTGGATACCAGACTCGCGCAGATCGAGTGAACCCTCTGACTACTGGATGCCGGACGGTCCATTCCACTTCTACCGCTCATCAAGCTTTTCTCCTGCCGCCCATCCATTGATGTCAGCGCAATCGATACCCCGGGTCACATAACTATGAACAAGGACTTCCTCAGTGATTCATGTACTTTTTGGGATGCTTGAGCCGCGTCCACCGGCTTTAACTTGCTGATAGGCTAGGAGAAGCAAGGGAACAAATTTACTTCAAAAGGCCTACGAGATGGGTATCGAGATCATGTATAAAGGGAAGTAGACGGGAGAAGAGGGCAAATTCACAAAGATCACATTCGCGTCATCATCTGCCTCAGCTACCTTGAAAAGTATCAAAAGAATTGACACTCGCCCTCAACAATCAGAGCAATATATAGCTAGCAAGCATTGAAGGTAACTTGAAGTGACATTCAGCCAATGTAAAAGAGCTGGAGAGAATAATACACCATATGCGCAAGCCCCGAACATGGGAAGCAAGCGCATTACGAAGCAGTATGAGACAGTCGAATTCGCAAAGGGTCACCTCGCTGTAAGTTTTTGTATCGTTTGTCATGGAGCTAATGACATACCAGTCTGACAACGGATCTCGGCGACCCGCAAGATGGTAGTCATGTTAACACCTCCATCTGGGGACTATTTGAACTCAGGATAAGACATTCTTCTCGTTGAATAGTAATGAACCTCTCGCGGGCCCTTTAATGAAACATCCGGACGAGGCTCTATCGCAATGATCAACAAGAATCCTCGCGCATAGTGGCCAAAAAAAAGGGGGGGATGGGTCCTCGACATCAAGAACTACTACAACTTGTCCTTGGATCAGTAGACACCGCTCTCTAGAATATGAAAGCGAGAGCTATCCACATTTTCTACCATCATAAACACCGGTCTGAGGTTTTGTTTCGCATTCGCACTCGTATAAAGCTGAAAGACAGATAAATCAGTATCCTGGAAGCTTGGGAAAGCCAGATTCGGCATGTGTCCCAGTAATAAACTCCCAGAATGCCAGAACCACATTGGAAAAGCCGACATGCGCAGTAATGCGGATTTATGGCTCCATTTTGCAGATGACCGTTATGAATAGAACAAGGTACTTTCGCGAAACAACATTGGCGAATAGATGAGGCAAACCTTTCGCTTCTGGCTAGCTGTAAGCAAAGCGAGTGGGAACGAAGGCATTGCTGGGAAACATCCAAATTATATACAACGACAATACACAATAGGTATGACTGCATCTCAGGAGCGATAGCTTGGAAGGGTTTGAGAAAACGAAGATAAACTGGAGGAACAGCTAGGCTCGAGCGCGACTAAGAGAGGCAGAGAGATGAATACGGTTACTGATAGATTCTAAAGCTGTAGATTCCAAGTCCTATGGAGCTGCAGGAGGTATATAATATATAGCAAGGTACGATTACATAAGCACAATCCTTGTATCTTCTAACAGTTACACACTAGCGGAGCTCAGCCGCGCCGCCCCATGACTTTGTAAACAACAGCCTTGTCTGATCCGAGCGTCTTTCATTCAACTTCAGCACGATTACCGCTTATACGCCCCTTACTAGGCACGAGTATGCTCCCTCCAATCGATGACTCAATTCTGCAAGCGAATCCGAAATTCGCTGCCTTACACGGCATACTCGCGGAGCAAATCCTCACCCCTAACGGCTCGACCAAGTTGCACCCTGCGCAAAAAGAGCGCGACGCTGTAACCAAGGTCTATATGCTCTCTACCAACGCGACTTCACATATCAATGCTAACGAGTGTTTACTTAGGCACTGGAAACGTGTCGAATACGCAACGCCAAATCCCAACTCCTGAAATCGGCTCTGCGGAACCTCGACCTTTCCTCTCCCACCCCCTCGAGCACAGCTTCCAAACCAGCGCGACAATCTCAAACCCAAGCTAAACCACCCACAACCCTTCCACCCGAACTCCTCGAGCTTATCCTACTGTTGTCCTCCCGCCTCTCCAGCAACTCTATCTCACCCGCCCAAAGTCGGCTGTTAGAGAGCTCAACGCGATGGGCCTCTCTCCGCCTCGAGCTCCCACGGATCGGGTCTCTAGTCTCCACCCATCTACAGACACAAGCCCTCTCCCTCTGTAGGATCCTCACGCCCAGCACCAACTCCTCATTCCTCCACCGCAACATCCCGAAGCTGCTGTCTTCCATCACAACCCTTCAAAAGGAGATATCGAGCAAAAGAGCCGAGTTGTCGGACCGGCGCACGGCACTAGTAACGCACACCACCACGCTCCTCACTCTATACCACCTCGGCACCGCCCTCGCGATTCGCATCCTCGAGCAAACAGCGCACGGCGCCTTGTCTCGACATATCAAAGCCCGTAGCGAGTTCCTGGGGTTGAAAGCGCAGCAGGTCCTCTGTCAAGCGGGCGAGAAGAGAGCTCAAGGGGAGCGGATGGTGTACACGGAGGAGGTGCAGAATGCGCTGGTGAATTATGTCAGGGAGTTGAGAGTGGGCATGGAGAGGGGCAGGGAGAGGAGAAGGATGGCGGAAAGGACACTATGGGGTTATGGTGTCGGGCGGGGAGACGAGGGGGAGGGAAAAGAGAGGGTACTGAAAAGTGTGGCGAGAGCTTATGGTGAGCTGATTAAGGAGGTTGAGGAGGTGGGAAGAGATGTGGAAAGGCTAAGGGGCCGGTAGGGTTTATTTAGTGCGAGGATTTACCGGAAATATGGTTGAAATGCTGAGATTGATAGAGAAGTCTGAGCCCTTGAGGTTTTGGGGGTTTTGTTGCATGTCGCGCCCAATGTCGAAGCATGACTAGGATACTAGGCATCTTGATGGAGACACAGCAAACCACCGAAACACCGGGCATTCAAAGCGGGTCTGTCATATGCTAACGCCCCTTCTCGTATGCAGCAATCCACCTAGGGCCCTTCCACATATCTCAAAAGCTACTTGGTAATTGTAGGATGTGCAACTGTAAAAACAAAACTACACTACTCTCACGTACTTGTGTAAAGATTATTTGAAACAGCAGACGAGCAGAGGTTGGTCAGAGTACCATGACACTTTTTATACATTGGAAAAAATTTCTGTACGTGTGGCAGATATTGCTCGCTACTGTACAGGTCAAGCCAAGTCAATCATCTTCTACGCAATGGCAATCACATCTACGGCTTGACAGCGTGGATGGCAGCGGCGAGCCTCTTGACGTTTCCGGATGTAATACCTGCGACTGATATTCTGCCGTCCTTGGTAGCGTAGACGGAATGCTGTACTCTTTTTAGCCAGAGCTTTTGCAGCTAACTCAGGAAAACATACCTCCTTGGCCAACTTATCCATCTGCTCAGGGCTCAATCCAGTATAAGCAAACATACCAATTTGGCTGGTGATATGGCTCCAGTCATGTTTAGACCCAAGTGCCTCGAGCTCTTTCTTCAATAGCGCACGCATGGTGATAATGCGGTCAGCCATGCCCTTGACCTCGCCCAACCACTGCTTGTTCAGGGCCTTGTCGTTGAGAATCTCGGCCGCGATGCGGGCTCCGTGGACGGGAGGATTGGAGTATAGAGGGCGGACGAGAATCTTGACTTGCGAGTCGACGCGCTTGGCTTCTTCAGGGGAGGCGGTCACAATGGAAAAGGCGCCAACACGCTCACCGTAGAGGCCCTGTACTTGTTAGTATGGAAGTTTTTTCTGGTAGACCAAGACTTTATACCATGTTCTTGGCAAAGGATTGAGCAAGGCAGATGTTGTGGCCCTCGGAAACAAAGTGTCGGATGGGGAAAGCGTCTTTGTCAGTATCTCCAGACGCAAAGCCCTGGTAAGCCATATCGAAGAACGCATAGTGGTTACCAGCCTTGACCGCCTGGCTGATCTCCTTCCATTGCTCGGGGGTGGGGTCGACACCGGTCGGGTTGTGTGCACACGCGTGGAGCAAGAAAATGCTACCCTCTGGCGCGCCCTTGATATCCGCAACCATGCCCTCGAAGTCAAGTCCAATGGTATCCTTGTTATAATACCTGTACTTCTCCACCTCCAGTCCCGAGTCCTTGAAGACCGCACCATGGTTAGCCCATGAGGGAGTGGGGATGTAAATCTTCTTCGCGCCTGGGTAGTGGCGTTGAAGGAAAGCACCTCCAATTCTCAGAGCGCCTGTTCCGGAGATGGATTGTGTGATGACGAGACGGTCAAGAGCACTCGATCCAGGGCCGTATGCGAGGAGGGCGGCGGCTTTGGTGAACTCGGGGACACCGGTAATGCCGGCGTACTCCTTGTTTAGATGCGCGGATACGACTTTGTCCTCGGCGGTTCGTACGGAAGGGAGAACGTATGGCTTTCCTTGGTCGTCGCGGTATGCGCCCACACCTGCCAGCTGGAATTAGAACTGCTTGTCCGAAGCGGAATGAGCTTGCATACCCAGATTGATCTTTTCCTTGAAGCTGTCGGCCTTGAAAGCCTCGGTAATACCTGTATTGCTGTCAGAAGGCAATTCGTCCTATCTCTCTACGTTAGACATACCCAGGATGGCCTTTTGAGAAAGGATTCGTTAGCGGTTTAAGGTAGTTGAACGTCGTCCGGAGAACTTACATCCTATTGCATGGTTAGCTAGCACTTCACGGGGTCTCGCAGATGCGACAGCTTACAGGAGGACCTTGAGGCACATTGGCCCATGTTGACGCTTGGCAGGATGCAACAGAGCTTCTTATGACGCTGCGCGAAACGGCCTTGCGGCTTGCTAGTCGGACTGTAGACAACATTCTCTTGAACTTGAGGGTATCGCGAAAGGATCCTAGATTCAGCGACGGCGAGGTTGAGAGAGGGAGAAAGATCGGGCTCGGGTGTCCCGCAACCTAATGTGAGCTATTCCGCTCCTTTTCCGGGCTTTCGGTCCCAAGGATTCTTAGTGTGTATTTTTAGCGCGCTGTGGGGATGATCCCTCGGCTTGGAAATGTCAACTGCCATCTGCATTCTCCCTTTCATGCTACGAGTATATCTTCACTCCTGCTCTGCTAGCTGACCGCAATCGTCGCAAAGCCCTTCTGTATTTTGCCATAGCGAGCCCGATGCAAACTCGACGTGACGAGCCCTACGAAGCTTGCCTGACCATCAACAGTCTGACGAGGAGTGAACTGCATCAGTAACAGCTATGTTGTGAACGTTTCCGTCTTCTCCATAGCTTCCAGATGGAAGGGGAGGTTTTAGCTGGTGCCTCGCACCCGCACCGCCTGCATTAGCCGCGAAGTCCCAGTCAGTGCGGCCAAACTACCAATACCCAGAGCTTCGAGAACAGCAAGGATTGTTATCTGATCGTCGGGGCAAGGAGCTCTGGTGTCTTAGATTTTATATCTTCGATTCATATGTCTACTGATGACAATTGGCTGAGCTGTTGGTGTCCTGAGCTATTAGCAACGACAAAGGCGTTAAATCTTGTGTTCTAGTCTCATTTCCGTCTATGAGTACTTCAGCTCGCATCTCCACTGTCTGCTTCTCAGGATGAAGATACCTCTGTGTCAATATCAGATGATGACATACTGTGGCTGAGTCTCGGCTGATCCAAGGTTTCAAGACTTTCTTTACGATCTGTCACTACCTGAAATATCTTGGTTTGATCTAGACACACCTCACCAGGCATGGCTGTTTTACCTATTATACACGCTTCATGGAAGATGGGTTTGACGAGGAGTACTGTGTGGCTTTGTGACGCGGGAAGACCTATCCATTTTCCATGAAAAACTCAGCACCTTCGCCACTTTCCCCCCCCTAGATAGCTTCAAACTTCGCTGTATCACTGTGCCCCAATATCTCATTTTTCCTTTGTCTAGCGCTGTGCTCTCTTGATTGTGCAGGAATCCCAGTGCTATGAAGCGGAGTATTGCTCTTGCCAAATAATCCGGATTTTCATACCAAGTATCTCTTAATCAGAGAAAGTCCCTCACAAAGCACCAGATCCTTGCGATCCTTCAGCTCTGAACGGCATCTCTGGCTATTTCTCATTCGTAGATTGCAATTACTTCCTAAGATTTCTCTGTTTCTTCACCCCATCTAGGAACTGGCTTTGACCAAAATATATACAATAAATGTACAGCTACTCTCTCCTACAGCAACTACTTTTCGCCCAAGAACTCCGAGACAGTCTCAGAGAAGTATATCTTGCTATAAGGGCAGACCAAATCTTCAATAGAAGCAAAAATACGGAAGGCATAACACAGATCGTGAGTCGTCGCAATGACTTTGTGAAACCCACTTACAAAATCTTTAATATCTATATTTTGACAGTATAAGACTATGATTGAAGCACCAGCACAGAATTATAGCACATTGATTTTACGAAAAGAGTAGTTTATTAACATGAAAATAGACCTTGGCAGACTGATAGATTTCTGAAGTTCTGGTCTCGGCTCCATTGAAACAGTTTCTATTCATATAAAAGTTGAGAACTTCGCACATTGTACCGCGTTATTTGATATATATATATTATAGTGAGGAGATTCTCTGATAGTAAACGTAGTAGTAAACTAGAGGAGGGCACGAGAAAGTATGAAGTGCAAATGACGATGTTGGATGTCTTGTTCTCTAAGAGAGCTCTCTAACTACGAGCTATTTAAGGTAAGCGCCTTCTTAGCGCTGACACTAAGTCATGTGGCAAGTCATATGATATGTTATGTGTATGACATGTCATGTGATAGATAATGTGATAGATCATGTGACAAGCATGTGATATGCGTACCTGCAACACACCCCTCTAGGGAGACCTTTAAAGGTACTCGCCAGCACACATGTGACGTTATAACTTTTGTTGTATTATATAGTTTCGGCCAAAAAATCAATCTGCAGATATGAGAAAATGGAGTAGAGTTCGCTAGCGCGCTCTGCTCTCGAGTAAGAAGTCAACCCTGTATAAGAAACCACCCCTTAAGAAATCACCCCTTATTCGAGGTGCAGAACTTGCATATATAGCAATTTAACGAAGGCGGCGTGATTCGAGCTATTTAGGCTCTTCGTGAGGCCATCTGCGGCGTTCTCCTTGGTGTTGGTATACCAAAGGTCTAAGTAGCCTTTCCTCAGTTCTTGCCGTATATAGTGTAACTTGATGTCGATATGCTTTGTCCTTTGGGGATATTCAGGGTTCTCTGTCAGATGAAGTGCTCCTTGATTGTCGTAGATCATCTCGACCTTCTTGGCGTCGTCGCGATTATATCCCATTTCCTTGAGTACTTGTCGTATCCATGAGGCTTCTTGTGCAAATTTACACATGGCAACGTACTCAGCTTCTGTGGAGGAGAGAGCAATGATGGTCTATTGTTTCGAAGAGGCGGTAATTACGCCGTTGTTGAGGAAGAAGACATCCAACATCGTCGTTTGCACCTCATACTTTCTCGTGCCCTCTTCTAATTTACTATTACGTTTACTATCAGAGAACCCCTGATGTGAAGAGGTTCTCTGATATTAAACGTAATAGTAAATGTAGTGAGGAGCTGAAGTCGTCGTACTTAATTGTGACGTAGGTCTGGATGGCGTTGTATTCTAGTACTGTACCAGATCCTTCGTATTGCTTTTGAAGAGCTTCCCATATGTCTAAGGCTGATTTGTTACCTTCAGTATGTGCTAATGGTCCTGGTTTACAATTAAGTGTGATAGCAAGCTTTATCTGAGATTCCTTAGCTTCCCATCTAACCCAACTGGCCCGTTCATCAGCAGTGATTGAAGGGTCCTATAAGTCAACCTTAGGTGGAGCATATGTACGAGCTTTTATATGAAGATGCATTATTAGAGCGTTTGACTTTGCAAGGTTTATAACCTTATCTCTCTACTAGCTGTAGTCCTCTACTCCTTTAAGCTTTTGAGACTCTGGGAGGCTAAGGGCAGCCGAAGATGTCGATATCTTGTTTGTATATGTGTTATCGAAGGGAGGAGAGGTAGGAAATGAACTATTGTCGTCGAATTCGAGTTTAGGGTACTGTATGTCGTTCCTTAAGATAGGTGAGTCAGGCAATGGAGTGTTCTTAGCAATTAAGCTAGTTATCTCAGCTGTCAGTCCTAATGATTCTGCTAGGGCGATGATTCTCGCTCGAGCTTGTATAATTGCGTAGCGTTCCGGAAGGGGAGTAGCTACTGTTTTTGTATTGAAATGACGCTTCGAAGCGTCGTTGGTTGAGTAATACTCAAAATATCGATCAGCCTTTTCGTTTGTAAGGGAGACTCTAATCGATGAAATTTGTCGAATGCTATTCATAGGCATGCGGGGCTCATAACCTATAGTAAGGAGGTTCTCTGATAGTAAACTTAGTAGTTAACTAGAAGAGGGCACGAAGAAGTATGAAGTGCAAACGACGATGTCGGATGTCTTGATCTCTGAGCGAGCTCTCTAACTACGAGCTATTTAAGGTAAGCGCCTTCTTAGCGCTGCCACTAAGTCATGTGGCAAGTCATATGACATATCATGTGTACGATGTGTCATATGACAGATCATATGACAAACATGTGATGAGCGTACCTGCAACAGTAAACTAGAAGAGGGCACGAGATAGTATGAGGTGCAAACGACGATGTTGGATGTCTTGATCTCTAAGAGAGCTCTCTAACTAGGAGCTATTTAAGGTAAGTGCCTTCTTAGCACGGCCACTAAGTCATGTGGCAAGTCGTATGATATGTCATGTGTATGACATGTCATGTGATAAATCATGTGACAAGAATGTGATATGCGTATCTGCAACACTTTTCCTTTGTTACTGCCAGTCTCTAGCTTAGATTATTCACTCGAAGGAGCAACGAATACAGCTTCGGGTGTGGACGTACAACTCTGTACTTGATCTTATACTAGTAGAACCTGTCTGGAAACGCACTAGCGCACAATCCTATATATAGGGGATCGGCGAAGACGAACGGCTATAGCTACAGCGCTTATTAGAGCTGAAAATTGTCTACTAAAGGCATTATATATAGGTATAGATGAGACCTTAGCTAGATACGTCCCTATGCCCTTTAAGAGGCTCAGGTGATAGGCTTTCAGCCTACTACTGCTGGACGAAAATGACTATCATCATTATCATTATCATCATTATTATACTTACTGCCAAAATTTTCATGAATGAAAATGATATTCAGGGTAGCCTTAAGGTTTTTCCAGAGCCATGCAAGGTATCGAAATTTCAAGGCAAGAGCAGGTATTGAGTTTCTTCGAAGAAATCGTAGTTCTATTCCACTAACTCAAAGCAGCTTCAAAATTCAGAGCCAGAGCATCAGGACAGCCTGCAACAGGCTTTGAAGCATGCTATGAAAGGACATTATCTCATAATGTGTAGAAAATTTATATCAATGACCACTTACTGCTGGATAAATATCAAAGTATGCGACACCGGAAAGTTCCAATTGATCTCACAATCTTCCACTGAGCTTCACAATTTTTCTTGGCTCATGATATCTCGGGTCACAATTTACGCTCAATTTTACCTCCATAAGCAGCTTTGCCCTCAATTCATCCGCAGGCGTAATCCACAACCTCGCGGGTAGTTTATATATCCGGAGTCCTTCTGGTCTGATGTATAGGATCCAAAGGTTTTGGCAGCTTTGGCAGCTTTTAGCGATAGCCCAAAAGAAGCCTGGCCTCAAAATAATGCTTACCCAGTATCAAAAGCGCTCCCAAGCGGACATCAGGGCTCTCGCATGTCATTAAGAGAAGTAATTTTTGGGATATGCCCCTGCAACTTGAAGCTAGGAATGCAGCCACCTAATATTTACAGATGCCAAGCTGTTTGAATCAAATATTGATCGCATCTCTGAATAATTGTGTGATCTTCAGCTTGAGCTTGTCAAATTTGTCGACTACTGGATATACAGCTGCGGTCAGTGACTTCATCTCTTCATTTTATTCTTAATTTCTTTATTAGTCCTGCTTCCACCTCAGCGCTGGTAAAATTTCTTAAGCGGAAAGCACCACGTCTTACCGGAGGCTTTAATTCTGAAATTCGTTTCTAAGTAGTACGAACTTGAGCGTATTTCACAACTGCGTTTACTAGATTTTCCAATACTATATAAACAATACTATTTACAGAGAGTTTTCCATATACGCCATGAATTTTTGTTGATACATTCGGCATAGTTGTATTCGCGCCTGAAATGCTTGTCGATAAAATTTTCACAATGTTCGTGACGAAAAGTCCGTGTGATAAATGCAATATAGCAGCTGAGATTCTGTTCCGTTTGAGAAAGTACTTGGAACAATTTTCATTTCACGTTTCTCATTTCATATCTTGGAGACATTCCGTTTGGCAGTTCCAGGATTGTTGGAGATGAAGTTGAAAGGAGATTGATTGCCTCTACCTCCAGATTATTAGCGTCCCGAAAACGAGCCGATTTCTCTTGAAAGTTATTCCTCGGAGCTGAGAACTTCGAGCTAATCACAGAAGATTCAAGTTTATCCTTCGAAACAAACTTATCTAGCGCTAAACTTGCTCTACTTGAGTGCATCTTGCAGCCCCCATAGACCTCAGGACACCAAATGGTCAAAGGAGAATAGCTCGGCTCTCGGTTTGCTTATTTCTCTAGCCAGTTGCTATCACCGAGCTTCAGAATGACCAATTAAGCGCCGCAAAAAATGCGTTGCAGAGTAACGGTGAGCTAGAAGCTATGACGCACCCCGCCCCTTTGTTTGTGTCGCTAACGCGTCTAGCGAGCGAGCCAGGCCCAGGCCAAGAAATAAACAATGACTTCACTCAGATACCCGCTAGATCCCACCTCACATCGATCTCTTCAATATAATTAAGGCATCTTCTTGCTTAGAAATAAAAATCACAATCCAAAACTTCTCAATTGTCGAGTCATGTTCACAGCAGGATTTCTCAACCTCTCTAGCGAGATCCGCTGTAGAATCTACATCGAGGTTTTTGCTCCCACGCGGAATGTCTCGCTCCTCAAGGCGCGCGATCCTTTCAAATTCACGCCTTTAGCTTCTGATAGCAACGGAGTCGTCATAGAGAAAGGCACTGCAACAATCTCTCTCGCTCTACTTCGAACCAGCAAGCAAATTTACTCAGAAGCGAAGAATGTTTTCTGGACGCAGAACCGCGTCGCCATCTGCGCCAATCTCGAACCTCTCTACATGGATAACTTTGCCAGGCTGGAAGAACAGTTGTGGAAAAGCAAGTTACAACATGTGCGGCTGTTCTTTGCCGCAAAGGAGGAGAAGTGGATGGTCGATATCTTGGAAATCTTGCTGCGCTGCGAGAACTTGGAAAGCCTGACGCTCAGCAATGGCACGGTAACCCCGCATGGAGATATCCTCTGTAACACTCCCGCTCAGTTTGTCGAGCTTACAGAACCGGATCTGATCTCGGCCTATCGCCACTCCTACATGTATCAGGAGCCAGCCCCAAGATTCAGGCCATGCGACAGGCTTATACCGGAGCTTGAGGCCGCTGCTATGGAATTGGCTTTGGCCGGCGTCGGGGAGAAAAAATTGGAATTCAACAGGATGGATCTGAGCTACAACGGGATCAGACACGTCATGTGGGAAATGCACCGGGCGTTTGGTGGCGAGTTGTGGGTTAACAGGGCATTAGTTATGAAGGATGGAAAACTGATGGACGTGAAAGATGAGTCTGACATGGAATTATGGAATATGGCGGCAATAAAGAGGTCTATCTGAATATACCACTGACTATATTGCCAAATTTCTGAGCCTCTTTGTGTTGCAGCTCATCGGTTAGTTATAAGCTACAAGCTTACTTTGACCCTGATAACGCCTCAGATGCATCGTATTCACCTATTCTTACTTGATTCTTGTTTCCCTCCACCATCAAATACTACGGGAACTTCTCACCGTACATCCGAGATCGATTTCAAACTCAACCCTTCCGACATCTCTCAACGTGGTCACGTGCTCTTTTTGTTCTCTTGACAGCATCTCCTGCTCCACGTATGCTCGTGCAGAAAATTATGTACAGACCTTTTTTCCTGACGAAACTACTTTGCGTCGGGTGTTTCAGGTTTCCCTCTCCCTTTCCACACATTTCATCCGTACTCGCGAGACAGCAAACACTTTCCTGCATTCTTCTCACCGGACTGAAAGGAATCTAGTTGCAGATATCGTACGCTACTTAGCTAGTCGTGGCAGCCTGTATTCTTGACTGGATGTTTCCAGAGACCATGTCTAAAGACGCGAGATCACGAGAGAAGAGCGAGGAATCCCCTTCTCTTCAGATGCGTCGAGGAGGAGCAGGATCTCCCAGAATCGAATCCCGAAAGAGGAGAAAGGAAGAGATGATGCGTTTATTCCGTCCAGATTGGTGTCCGAGCGAGACTGTTTCCTCTGTCGGCGCGTCTGGCTGCTCATATCCCGACTCATTCTCGGCGGCGCGAGATTTTCTCTGTTCCAGGGGAGCTTTGTTTCCTCCTTCGAAATGACTCCAACCGAAACCACTTGTTCGGGTTAGGTCGTCGTCCTTGCGATGTCGTTCAAAAAGGTCGTGTTCGCTATCAGTACACGCTGAAGCGGAGCTGCAAATCATCGGATAATCCCGATGGGAAGAGAAAAAATGTCAAGACGATAGCTGCTCTGAAAGGCAAGACGTCGGCAGGAACAGTCAGCATCGCATTAGAAAATAAAATTTGTATTCTGATGCGATGGACCCGTATTTGTCGAGCTCTGCGAGCGCTGGGCTCAAGTGTCGTTATCGGGCTACGTGATCGCTAAAGTCGATGTCAAAGACGTGGAGTAACGAGACGCGGCATTTAGCACTAGAAATAGCTTCCTGGGACTTGTACATCAAAGCTTGACGAATTGTAGATTGCCTTCGACATCCTCTGCACACTAGATTTTGAGCGTGTCTAACCTATCTCCAGCTAGTTGAAATTTCGCTTGAGAAATCACCTGTGGCAGCCCCCTCGCTTGCTTGCCCTTCGGATTCACTGCTGTGTTTAAAAGTACCCGACTTCGAGACCCACGGGAATATCTTCGTTCATGCGAAAATTTCCGAGGACATGCACCCGGACCACAATGTCCAGTCAGACAGACCAGGCATCTTCTTTGTAAACCATCCTCGGGCTGAGATCACCACTGAACCGAACCGACCTTTTTGATCATTTAGTATCCTTGATATGGCACACCGTCTCACTCCAGCTCCCGGACAACCTGGGTTCCATCTAACTCAAAAATGGCGGGTTGGTGTTCGGCTGGTAGTTCCCTAACTACTGGTTGGATTTCTTTCCTGGGAATCTGGAACCCCGTACTATGCCGCCGAGCAACGTCTCCTAGATTCTGCACACTCGGCACTGGATTCGAGGTCGACCCAGATGATGAAGAACACCCTGAGCCGCGGTGCTGTAAATACGAAGGAACTGGATTCTCCGGTATGACTGATGGTCCTAGGCCGTGTATCATCGAATTCAAAGGTACCAGCACCAGCCTAAACCTCTTTGCCAGTCTCTTCGCCTCTTTCTCTGTTTGCCTCATGTTTGATCCCGGCCCTGCATCGACGAGCACTTGTCCAATCGCCGTAGGTGGCTCCAGCGAGACCTGTACACCCCTTTCCTTGAAAATTCCCTCGTTCCAGTTCCGTATCACCGACCGCAAATCACCCTCCTGTGCCAGTCTCTCCTGGACCTTTTTCACCACCGTCTTCTTGTGTACTGATTTACCCGTATAATAGCCTACCACCGGTCCGAATACCAACAAGAACGGTGATGCTGCTGCACCAGAGGCCACCCCTGCCGTCCATGCCCTCTTGTCCTCCACTGATGTCAGTTTCGCTGCTTTGACTACGTGACTGCTGAATTGCAGCCATTGGTCGGGCGAAATCCACAGGTTACGGAGTTGTTCGGTGTAAGGGAACCCAGAGGATAAGGATACGGTGGCGGTCCCTACAGAGAAAGGACGGAATTGTGTAGGCGGCTCGTACAAGTTTGTAACGTCGCATTCGCTATTCCGTTGTTCCGGCAGCTCATGCCGACTATTTCAGGGTCAGCATTATTTATTTCCGGTGGTTTCTACATACAAATGTCTATTTGCGTTCTCGCTTCCATGCCAAGGAGCCGGCAGTTCAGCGATGAAGTGCGCGGTGGTACCGGTCGGATCTTGTGTATTAAATTGAGGGACTAGCATTTCGGGCAAGCTTTTCTGTTTCTCTCTCGCTCTTCTCTTCTTCTCCTTATTTTGGTCGGCGTGTAGGAAACAAGCGGTCTTCCTGAGATGGGTAGGGCAGGAAGTATAAAGATGGGCGCGACGCAGATCTTGTACTATGAATAGAAGTCAGGCGAGGAGCTCGTCCATTTGATGTGGGTGTATCCAGTACACCCCGGTTTCAGCAGCTTCGTCAGGGTTTATCCCCCACTCCAGGTGGCGATGAGGTGTTTCAAGTGCGTGTAGATTTGCGGCCGCAGCCTGTGCGTCGTCCTGCAGAAACGATTGCGTACGCGTGGGTATTTGCTTGTGAGAGGATCCAGATGTGATTGTGGCGAGCGTACAACAGGAGAAGTGCTGCGTGGGTTAAAAGTATGGATTTTGTGATGATGAAATCGAGGGCGGAGTGCCGAAACCTGTTGGGCAGACGAGATTGGCGGTCAGATGCCTTCTGATCTCGTGAGCTTTGTGAAGGGTCTGTATCAAGATGGGGGTTGAGCTACCGCTAATCGTATTTTCAATACTGACTGCAAGCGCACAGCTGTTTGACGACACCAGGTCTCCTGGAAGAAATTGTAAACTTGTCGTTTCCCTTGCCCACCATGCTACGGATGGTCAAGTTCAACCTCTATTGCGCAATAGTGAGCAGTATTGTCGAGTCCCGCCATGATTTGCAACTAGACCGAGCTTTCTTCAGAGGATATACTGCTTGACGGCGTACGCTTGAATCTCGGCTCTGCTCTTAGTTGCAACGTGGGAGAGTGGCGATGTTCTTTGCATTTGCAGGGAATAATTCCTTGACACTGGAAAATAAGGCTTGTCCTCGGAGATATTCTGCAAGCACAGACTGATTATGTATCGATTGCCAGCTTCGACATACTCGTCGACCCAGGCCCTGGGCGGCCTCGTCGGGGTGGTGAGCATTGACAAGCCACATTGCTGCTGTACCAACTTGTGTGAGAGATGAAGTAGGGCTAGCATCTTGTTGTCAAGAGCCGTCGGCTGCGGATTGATAGAAGCTCTTCGACAGCAACTGCCCATCGATGAGCCCTTGTGTGTAGGTTTTGCTTTTGGCGCAACACATCGGCGTACTGACTCGAATCATGATCGTCCATGCCCGTCGATGTGACCGTAAGCTGCTGATCGTGAATTAAGAGTTTTGCGGTGGATGAACTGGCTCGACTAGGACTCGGAGAAGGTTGTCGTTAGTTTCAAACGTTATCGGCACAGCACTCCAAATGTCGCCCGGAGGTTCGAGCGTGCCTACACCTGTCCAGATTATTCCAACCTGAGAATGACACTTGTCTCGATCAATTTTGTTCTCGAGGGAGACATAATAACTGCAGGATCTTGCGCTTTGCAAGACCTGATGATCCGGAATCCGTCATAGAGGTGCGCAATCGCTCCCGTCACACTGCCGAGAACGATTTTGAGGAAGATGAGAATGACACAGCTCACGAGAACGACTTCAGTGGATTGCATGTCACTTCTCAACTACAAAATGGCTACTTTGTTACGGTCTAGGGCATTCTGACGGTACTCAGAGTGAAAATCTCCGTTAACAGTGTGGTGTTCGCGCATGGAGCGCCCCTCGTGCAAAAGAGAGTGCTTTATAGCTGATTTCCATGGCTCATTTGCAATAGCAGCTGATTCCAAAGATCTTCCTCATAGTTGCGGCATATCCTTGGAACAGTGAACGATATAAAAAAGTTGCAATCCCGTTGGTCTTGCCTGGTCCCTTGGATCTGTGCAAGTGGAAACCGCACAGCTCGATGGACGAGCTTGGGCAGTATCTGTGGAGGCGCCACAATCTGCCTTGGCTCTTAAAAAAAACATCACAATCGAAGCCAGTCTCCGCACATCTTACAAACTTGGTCAACCCTCAAGATTAAAACATGCCTTGCAGAATGTCAGACCAAAACTCTCGACTATTTCGCACCTCACAAAAAGCAAGGATTTGAAGGAGAGGAGCAGGGGAATACACACAATAGGTTTCGATCAGTTGCAGTTTACCTTGCGTTTTCGAAAGTATGTCTTAGCTGTTGTGCGGGCACGGATTTTAGAGCGATCTTGCTTGTAAGTAAAACATCATATCCTCCGCGTGTGGATCCCTTCCGCCGCCCCTGATTCTCAACTCTTGCTATCACATGTGATATGCGTCAAGCTTCCTTGTGTACCAAATGCTTGAGTCATGGATAATATTGGGCGAGCTGCGACATGCTGTTCATGCCGTTGTTTCTGAAGTCTTCAAAAGGTAGCAGAGATAACGAGGTGATGTAGAGAGCGGAGGATCGTGATACCAAGACAATATTATGGTCACATGACAGTCGACCACTAATCAGAGCCTCTTCCCCTCGATTTATGTCAAATTCATTGAATCCATCTGCCCAAGCAAGCCCCTTCACTCAATTCCATGTCTATTCAGCCATGCCAAAGGATTGAAGTTGGACTGTTAAACATGCTTGGGTTATCTGGTGCGCCACACCGACGAGCTTCGGAGGTGTGTTACACGTTAGAGAATGCTGTAGCCTAAATCAAGCTCGTTCTCAAGTCCCTCAGGGGTGAAAGGTACGCTGCATTGAAGAATAAAGCTCTCCAGGTTGTCAAATTCCAATAGCAGAAGAAAAACAAGCTAGATTGGGCTGCTCAGCTGCAAGAGACCAGGTCCTGGCTCTACCAGAACTTGTGGCAGCGATCATCGTCCAGATGCCACTTCATGACATTCTCATATACGCGCAACCTGTCAATCGCGGCTGGAACACGGCAATCAAGTCGAAACGGATCCAGCAAGCGCTATTCTTCGGAACAATACCCTCAGGCATAAAATTCGAATTCAGTGCGCTGCTGCTGTAGAGCTCCCCGCCTTGGTTCTAGATGGAAAGGAGTCCGTCTGTGTCGCGGCTTTCAAGAGACTGGAGTGGTGTTCAACTATCAAGAAATGCGAGACGTACTCCAGAAAAGAAGCAAGTTGGCAACGAATGCTTCCGGCCCAGCCAGCCGCAACAACACTTGAAGTAATTCTATATGACTTGACGCAGAAGACGGCCTCGCGGCCTACTTCGAGCTTCGAGATGGACTGGCATGTGTCTTCGCCGTTCCATGACGACTTTGAGGATGATAATTTGCGTGAAGGTCTCTCAGAACGTGCTAGGTAGACCGGCCACGTAGAATTACCATGAAAATAGAGTATAATTTCCAGTGTAGCCGAGGTAGGAAGCCTGAACGAGGACCAGAATTCATTAGCGGAGGATTCGAGGACCTCGACATTGTTTTTGGCAGAGAGACCAGGTGCGAAAGAGGCTGAATTTCTCTCTGCTTAGATATGTTTAACTACTTCTTCTAGGCTCAAATCTGATTATCCCCTAAACCGCAGAAGAGTTGCTTGGCAGTAGAGGCTCGCTTGCTTGCACTTAGCCAGCCATCCCTTCCGATCATTCCCCTGCTGCATCTGATTCTGATTTACTTTCCATCAGTTGAGTCACTGGATTCTTTCTTTCTTCCTCCATGACCGGATACTTCTTTGCTCAAGGCCCTCCGTTCGTTTTCGTATACAGATTCTTGCCACAGTTATGATGAAGCGACAGCCCATATCCTAAGCCGGCTCGCTAGGGCGACATTAATCGCCGGTCGCGACAGAACCGCAAATTATTGAATTCCAACCGCTTCTCTATATCGGGTTCAATTAAGCGGCCATTCTTCTCAATAGCTCTGCCATAAACTCCAAGCTCAAGTCGCCCGGTATCTGCCTTAATACGCAACCGAGGTTCTCCTTGAAAACCGATAAGCGCCACCCAGACCATAGACTAGTAGCCTCATGCCTCAGGGTCAATCTCCGGAGCCGTGAGTAGTCCTTATCAAACCCAAGAAGCGAGGAGCATATTAATATATCGTAAGTATCTTCTGGCCCAAAGGAAATCTCCATGGACTCGAAACGTGGAAGCAACTGGGACTCCCAGTATGACATATCTTCGACCAGGGTGCACTGTTTCCGGAGGCTACGCATTGGTATTTCCAGGCAGTTCTGCTTGTAGAAGACATTTCGGGCTTCGTGGTAAATGGCCTTGCAGGTGCGAAGTATGCTGAATGATATGGCGACTTCTTCAAGGGGCCCCCGGGCTCCATATGCGTCGGGAGTCTGATCATGCGTCCACGCCGTATTGGCTATCAGTTGACGATTCATGCCTGATGCTCTCAAACTGATGAGACCGCTTGGAGCGAGCACCTCAATGTATATCATGTCGCGGACCTCTCGAGGAATTGTCCGCAAGTGACAAGTATCAGTCGCCCCGGAAATTGTTGAGCTAATGGATTGTGCCTGTGCTATTCCGTGCAGCAAAGAGCCAGCGGCTCGCTCTCTGATTTGTTTCCTCGATGATCTGGATAGGTATTTCTGCTTCATCTTCTGGTTCTTGATGTTTAAATTTATTTCCTTTCGAAAAACTAATCTACGTAAATTTGAAGAATCACAGAGAGTATACTATGGGAGCCGAGAGGAGAGGTCTTTAAAATGACGTCGGGAACGATATGGCCCGCTTGACATCACTCCCATAAAACTTGTGAGAATCTTACCTAAGGCATGTTAGAAAACAAAATCATCGTTCCACTGATAGCCTATTTCGTCTCATAAAGTGAATCTTGGCCGGGTCTCGATCCTAATCAGAAGTAGACGATCCAACGAACATTAACAAGGGTCGTGAAATTCTAGGTACGGCTTAGAGAAAAAGCCAAATTTTCATGCCTGAGGGAAACTTCGGGAGATAGAAACTATAGATTAATAAAATGAGATTAAAAACTACAAGATATGACTCCTCACTTGATTTGTACGCACCCATCTCTTAAGTTTTCGGATTCAACATCAAAAATCTTGGATTGGAAATTGTAATGCTGCCCCTGTTATATTGTCTTATAGATTCCTTAGAGCTTCACTCATGATTCATTTGAGTATCGCTATTTGGCCTTAATATAGCTAGAAATATTTACAAAAATGTCAACAAAACTATAGAATTAGAGAAACTCTCAACTTTGCAATACCCATTCTTAGCACTGCTAGGTACAGAACTACTTAAGCCGATTCTCTATGATCTCCGAATTGAAGTCGAATTGAGGTCCTGTTTAGATGATCTTGTAAACAAAAAAAACTCTATCATCCGATTTTGGCCAAGTCGCGTCCAAAAATTTACTATCAGCACTAACTGCAGGCCTGCGGCCCGAAGCGCTGACAGCATGTGACTGTAGAGGTTGCCGTCTATTTACTTCACTTTCTGGCTAACTTTTTCAACATTGACACTTCAAAACCATTCATATATAAAATGAAAAACATCATTATTGTGACGGTACCGAAAGAAAACAAGACGTTGATTGGTCTCGGCAAAAAAAGGGGGCTTGTGGCCTGAAATTCGTGGACACAAAAGAACCGCGCTAATACGTAAATCGCGGGTCGCAGTGCGAGCTTCGACGTCTCTGCATGCAGTTGAAGTAAGCAAATCCAGCAACGCAACTCTTTCTTCCCTTCAACCGGCGGGTGGTTATCTAGCTTCACTCACCAAATTTTGATCAATCTCTGGAAACAATCACGACCCCCATTGACGCGCGTCGTCGCCTCGTCCCATCATGCCTCTCTTCGCCCCTCCCCATCCCTCTCTCACGCATCTACGCACTTTCTCTTGCACCGCCCGCACCCTCGCAAAATCCACAAAGAAGCGTCTGGAATTCGAGCACAGCGACGTGCCACCTTATCCCTACGGACCGTCTCAGATCTACAAACAATCCAACTTCGGTCTCTACGGCACACAGAAGATTCGCTTCGGAAACATCGTGTCTGAGAAGAACGAGATCAAGACGAGGAGATATTGGAGGCCTAACGTGCACTCGAAAAGGCTGTGGAGCGATGCGCTGCAGGGATATATCCGGCTGAGGATCACGACGAGGGTGTTGAGGACGCTGGATAAAGTCGGTGGGCTGGATGAGTATCTGCTGGGCGAGAAGGCTGGCAGGTTAAAGGAGCTCGGGATGGCAGGGTGGAAGCTGAGATGGAGGATCATGCAGACGGATAGAGTGAAAGAGAGATACAGGAGGCAGAGGGAGCTTTTGGGATTACCACCTGCGGAGGAAGCCTTGTTGGGCTCAGATGGGAAGCAGGCTACGGAGCAGCAGATTATGGACGAGATTGCGGACTTTGATAATGCATTGGAGAAGGGAGGGGAGATCGAGCTGGCAGAGCCCGGGGTGGACGCCGCGAAGCCTAATTTTATGCACGAGGAGCCTGCTAAGCGGAATGTTGTGCTGTAGGGAAAACGCTCTGTATAACGACAAATGTATCACCATGAATATTGCAGATCACATCGCATTATCCTGTTGAGATAATGGGCGTATATCTGTTTGCTGGCTTCTCTCGCCAAGCGGTGGACAACAGTCAAACTTATAGTATCATCGAGCACTACCGCAATTGCTACGATTCTTTATTAACAAAAATTTTGAAGGCTATCATCGAAAATAGTCTCCAGGCGCAAGCGTGCCAGCCGGTCTTTCAGTCCGCGGTATATTCTTCGTTATATAGCAGCGCTTTTTCTCGGTTGGATCGCCTACCTTAGCTGCCAGCAGGCAATGTTTAACAATTGCTTCGGAATGCAACAGAGACGGCCAATGTCAAGATATACCTGACCTTGAACTGTTCCTGCTACATGAGATGTTTTGCTGCTACTGATCGCACAGCTGGAAGCTCGAGATGTACATATATAAGATCTGGGGGGCGGGGGTGGGGGGGAATAAGTGTTGAGCCGAGTCAGGATCTCATCAAGGTAAGCCATGCTCTATTCCCGGTACTTAGAGAACGCGTTTGCTACGAGTCGAACATCGTTTGAAAAAGCCTTTTACTAGCCAGCTAAATTTATCTATTCCTACCTTCCGCTTCCTTCGGGCGAATTATTCTTCCATTTTGGCCTGGAACCCGAAACTTTTTTCGGCCTCGAACTCTTAGAGTGTGTGTCGAAGACCAAGCACAACCTGCCGAAGCTCCCCACATTTATGCGTGTTTGTCTATTGTAAGTCACCCTCGGGTACTTTGGAGTTATCAATGTCAAGACTCTTCATTCATAGGCTTGGTTATGACTGCTAATTGGTAGCAATATCCTGCTTTGTTGGTCGAAGTACTTTAGAATGATGATACGGATGGAATTGATCACAGTGACATCATGTTGTTACTCATTGGAGAACTTACGAACGCTATTACCGACGTCTTCTTATTTTCTCTGGATCAGCCCGCTTCACAATTCTGAAAATATTTCACGTGAAAGTATCTCCGTTCCGATATTCAAAGAACGGGAAACATCTAAACGTAAGAAATACTATCTCTAGAGGATTTTTTGCTCATACAACCCTTTGACCCGCAAAGGAGGTATCAATTATCTGTCGCTGACCAGGGGAAGCAACCTAGTACACAAAAATCTTTCTTATCTGGATACCCAAACTAAAATGAATCAAGCCATGAAGCCGATAGGAAATATTGGGCGGACTAAACCTGCATCAGCTTTGCCCGAATAGAACGATCGACTCATGTCGCAAAAAGCAGACTAAAACGAAGCTTGACTCCATGGGACGTCCATCGGTTTGTGAGCTATACCGAGCTTGAGTCTATAATTGTGAAACAATTTCGGTATCAGTAGTCTTTCAACGGGACGAGTTCGGCGCTTGATTGAATTGTGTGAGCTAGACATTTGTTTTGACGCGCTTCGTGCTTTGGCCGCTTTGGGCAACGTTTTAGTAACTCGCTTTCTATCATTTTTGTTTATGTAGAGCCCGAGAGCTCTACCGTATGATTGACAGCAAGTTTCGCCAGCACGTAGATTGTCATTGTTTCTTCTTGTGCCGCGTCGATGATACGCCGACCCGGAAGCTTCAGGATCTAACTTTTTGAATTTCGATACGAAGCCTAGTAGTTATAGTTAGTGTTTTTCAATCGTTTGAATAATAATGATTGTCGGAACGCGGGCTCAAATGACATAGTCGATGTTCATAATATTCATCTCAAGCGAGCAGTCAACAAACATAGGGGCTTTCGATTATAGCTGGCTCCACTCGGTCAAAACGATCCACGATCACCTTTCCAAATCATACGTAGAAATCTCCATGGCCTCGTTCAATACGGTTGTGACATCATCCCCCATCATATGCCACTTCTGGGCAAGATGAAATGCCTCTTGGATAAAAAAACAGTGGATTGCTCAAACGGCCAACTCAGTTGGAAGTTCGAATCACCTTGAAGGGGCTTGAGAAATTGTGTAAGCTGACAAAAACGTTCTTCCTCCGAAATTAAAGCCATACACAATTCTCTCTGATACTTACGACACCTGAAGAGCCTACTCAGGGGCTTGTCGAGAGGCGGCTCGCTTAGCACGGCCCCACCCACAACAAACGGTAAAACAACGGAACAAACGGCGAGCGATCGATAGGTATTTCGCACGTGTGCTTCACATCTAGTCTATACCTCCTTACAATTTCCAACACGATACCAAGAACACAGACACTCAAAGTACCATGGACATCCAGGATGTGTCGCAGAACACCCAGTACGTGCAGATGCTCGCCTCCCAGAAGGCAAGACTCGAAGCAGCGCACACGCGCAAAGGAGAGAAGCCCAAAGACCGAAAAACGCGCCAGGATCTCACCCGCAATTACATGAACGAGTATCGGGACGCCGAGGCGATGAGGTACAGCGGGTCGACGAGAACGTACATGAGAACGGCGATGATTGGGGAGCCGTACTTCCCATCTCTTGCCCCGGTCAAGAGCCTCAAGAAGATGATGATCGACGAGTTGACTCTGGAGACGCATCATCGCGGCTTCTATTTACTTCTTCGCTTGTTCGTCCCGCCTCTCAGCATAACTGCAGTGAGTGCATGATAGACTCTACATACTCGTTGACGTGCTCCTTGATGGCGTCCCCTTCTCGCTTCTGGGCCGTACTCCTCTTTCATCGGTGTTACTGACCCTAAGTTAGGTGATAACATTGGCCGAAGACGAGGCTGGGGACGCGATACAATTCTCCTTGTATCAACAGGAGACGGCAGATGTGCGCAAAGCTCCTGACGTCTTGCCGAAAGACACTGTCATTCTATTGAAGGAACCGTACTTCAAGATTGTTGGTGACGGAGGATATGGTCTTCGCGTCGATCATCCCACAGATGTAGTGTACCTCTCCGGCGACGATCCGATCGTCCCACACGCTTGGAAGAAATATGGAGAGTCTAGCTCTCTGGGAGCAGAGGGCTGGAAACAAAAGGGCAATGCTAACGTACAGGCAAACAAGCTCAGAGAAGCAATCACTTGGTAAGCCACGGAGTCAGACTAAGTGATATGAAAATGCTGATGCTTTGGGTTTTTTTTTTCGATAGCTACGCTGCGGCTCTAAGCAGCTCACCGACCCTACTGGAAGCCGAAATCATCCGCAACAATCGAGCCCTGGTCTATCTACGACTTCGGCAATATGACGCTGTCTTGAGAGATACTTCATTCATTCCCGATCCAGAAAACCGTTCCGAGAAAGCACTTTACCGTGGATCCCTGGCGCTCTACAATCTTGGTCGGTATGCCGAATGTCAAGAGCTCCTTCAAGTCCTGACTAGCAAATATCCAAGCAGTGTGTCAGGCAAATCCGAGCTTGCCCGAGCACGACTCAGACTCCAGGAGCAGAAGTCTGGTGTCTACAATTTTAAGAAGATGTACAAATATGCTAAGCTGCGACCACCACTCGTTGACTCAGCCACGTTCGTTGGGCCAGTTGAGGTTCGCAATATTAGCAGAAAGGGCCGCGGGCTAGTGACGAAGGATGATGTCAAGGCCGGCGATTTGCTATTCTGCGAGAAAGCTTTCTCGTATGGGTATGCAGATCAGACTGAAGATGGGGCGCTCGGTGGGGACATCGGAATGTTAATGAATCTGGGCACAAATCGGGTGACAGTTGGTACTCATGTTACCCAACTCCCAGATATCTACCAGAAGTTGCAGCACAACCCATCAACTGCGGCCAGATTTCTCGATTTGTACAGCGGCGCTTACGAACGAGCGACTTCGCTGGAAGTTGATGGGCTTCCAGTTGTGGACAGGTATGCCTTGATATATGCTCGATAACTCTAGAAGCCAGACTGACACAGCTGCAGCTTCTTGATCGAACGGATTCTAGCCCTCAATGTCTTCGGCTCCGCGCTCACATCAAGAGACGCCTATGCCAAGACGATTACCAAAGCAGATTCTCTCCTGGGATCATCTGGCTTGTGGATCTTTGCTGCCTACATCAACCACTCCTGCATACAGAACTGCTCACGCAACTTCATCGGCGACATGATGATCGTCAGAGCCACAGAGGACCTGCCCGCCAACACCGAACTCGGCTGGTGCTACGCAGATCCCATGGACCGGGCCAAGATGAAGAGATCCCTTCAGGATAGCTGGGGCTTCACATGTAGCTGTTTGCTGTGCCAAGATGAAACGAAGACGCCCGAGAACCTCAAGGAAAAAAGGAGGCATGTACTTTCTAGCATGCGCACTCGAGATCCAAGAGCAGCGGCAGCTGAGATCGAAAAGACGTACATATCACCATCCAGGGACATCCCCCGGCTCGAGCTATTCCAGACCTACAGCGCAATCGCCCAGCATCTCGTCTTCGAGAACGACGGCGCCAACTCTTTAGAGGGGCTGCTGTACGGCCTGAAGGCCCTGGACGCGTTGGGATTCATCTTGGACGGCGTTGATGTGAAGAGTGGGCTGGCGAAGGGCAAGAAAGGCCTCACAGTCAAGCGGTGGGGCTGCAAGGCGCAATCGCTGGCAAGAGTGTGGGAGACGCTGTGGGCGGTTTGGAGAACATCAGACCCGATAATGGCACTGGCTGCAGAGAAGTACTGGAAAATGGCCTACGAGATGGTGCAGGCCGGCGAGAGCGATACGTTCGAGACCACTTGTGACCCGAAGCGCCAGAAGGAGGCGACGGGAAGCGTGTTGGCGAGGGCTATCGAGAGGCTAAATTTCGAGGCCAAGGGACGCCAGTAGAATGGCAGGCGGGTGGACGCAAACCTAGATGATGATTCAGATTCCAGAGCTTGTTAGGCTAGAATACTGGAACCTGATCCATCTCATCGCCTTCGATGGCCCCGGGCCTCACTGGG
Source organism: Diplocarpon mali (assembly GCA_024741835.1). Lineage (NCBI taxonomy): Eukaryota > Fungi > Ascomycota > Leotiomycetes > Helotiales > Drepanopezizaceae > Diplocarpon > Diplocarpon mali. The sequence continues at coordinate 132,814 of JAENRP010000021.1, forward strand.
GAAGAGGTAGGCTTGTGGCGAAGTTCGCAAGGGCTTATCCTTTTCCAACGCCCGATTAGCGCTTGGGATATTCGAGAATGCATCTGATTCGAGACGCTGACCATCCTCAATAAATCACATATTTGCTACTACATAAAGACCTGAATCCCGAGACGAGCCCACAGCTACTCAAGCCGTCTGCTACCTGCCTGCCGAGCCGGCACGCCTCTTAGTCGAGCGCTACCCTCTATGAGCCAAAGGCCCAGCCGCGCTCTGAAACTCAAAGCTCAAGCTACAGGGAACCATGAATGGGAGAATCGAGTTGATGCCACTCGGCCTCTTTTCCTGCGTGTTCTAGCTTCGTTCCAGAGCCCACAGCCGCCTCTCGCGAAGGACTGAGCCCGCAGGTGAAGAGAGCACCGCTCTCCAGCGGATTGGTGGGCTGAGAGCTGCACATGAGGACGAGTCGGTGAGAAGGCCAGCGCCACGGGGAAGATAGTTTTCTGACAATGAGAAGATACCGTTGTCGGGGGAATATGAACAAGAAGCCACTGAGAGAGAGAGAGAGAAATATATACATATATACATATATTGTATATATGCCAGGTACTATTTTGCTATCCGTCAACTACTCCTAACATTTCTGGTGGAGCTGCAGTAATATCTCCAGAATAACAATAAGGTCGCGAATGCCCCCCCTCCTCCGTTTGCCCAGGCCGGCCTAACAACCAAACACAGACAGGAGATCTAGCCCAGGGTCGGTATTGGGATGCGCCTTCGTAGTGAACCGAGACACTAAATCCTGAACATTTATATATATATATATATATATGTGTGTGTGTATAGATAGAGAGAGAGAGAGATCATGCGTAATACCAAAAGTTGTTGCTTCGCAAGTAAACGCATCAAACGCCAAATATCCAGTGACGAATTTGGCTCCAGCCGGTCAGGGACCGTAGCTTCGAAGCCTTCGCGGCGACGGTTTTGGAGCGATGAAGTCGTCGTCGCGTTCGTCTCCCGCAGAGATGAGCCGGCCGCTACATCTCGCTTTGCCAGTCTTGTTATTGAATGCCGTGCCTTTGCTGCCTTTTATATTGCCCTGTCCTTTCCCGTCTCCTATTTTCCTGCTGGATTCCCTGGCTTAGCCAGAAGTGCACTGATACTGCACGGATTCGCAATAAATGATAAAGATATAGCAGAATCGACACGATCAGGACGAAATACAAATAGCGAATTCATATCATTCATCATCTCAACACCTGCAATAATCTCCGAACGATTCCCGAATGTCAAAGAAATAGCCCAGACAGCCTGCCCTGCCAGTCACCCGTCCCGTGTTCAGTCTGATGGCTCTTTGGCTTTCGTCCCCGTGATATTTCTTATCAACTTACAGTATTCAAAATCTCGCTTGAACAGTGATGTGACTTTGAAGCCACCAAGCTTAAATTCCACAAATATTCTGCATTTAGTGTAAGCCTCCAACGCCCAGAAGAAGCACAGCATGAACATACCTGCCGCCTCTCTTTGAAATCCCGATAAAGCTCCAGCCAAATATCCCGAGCGCGACAATCCACATCCCCCGCTGGCAGTTTCACGCAATCCGGCTCATAAAATCGTATCTTCTTCTCCTCCGCCAACCACGGCTTCGACAACGGATCGTCAGAGAAATGCACAAAATTCGCCTCTTGGCTAGTTTTCTCTGGATTCCACGCCTCACTCTCCCCTCTCAACCACATGCTATGGTCCGCTGACCTCAACTCCCCAGTCAGTAGCGCATATGGCTTGTGCGGCATGACCAGGCATTCCCTGCCATATAGTTTGTTCATGATTTCCATATCGTAGACGCCAAGATGAGCTTCTTTGATGGCATTTTCAACACGCGAAAATTCGAAAGCGGAAGGTTGAATGAGCATGATGTGGGAGCTGAGGAATGGGTAATCAAGCCACCACGCACGAGGCATCACTGCCGTTGCGGGAGGCAGAAAAAACAGGTCGTCCATGGACCGTAGGATCGTGGAGTCTGAGTCGAGGACTAGAAGGCGCGAATACTGGGTCTGGTTGAAGGCTAAGAGTTTGGTGTAGCTGTCTGACCAGTTGGGCCCGGGGTAGGAAGCGGATTCGTGATGTTGTACTGCGATGGGTACGAGCTTGACGCCATACTCTCTGCGAGATTTCAGAAGTAAGCGTCGTTCAGGGGTATCAGATATGGCATCTTTAGCTGAGTACTCAGATGGGTAGAGAAGCAGACGCTCGGCTTTGCTACCGAGACGGTGAAGGGTTTCGAATATCATTACCGAGTTGCAGAGGTAATCAAGGTTCGTAGCGTATTGCGTGTATGCGAAGCGTGACCAGTCGACATCCGGGGAGTCCCAAGATGACGGTGGATAAGATGGCTTGGCAAGAGAACACGAGGGGCCGCTGATCCGGGTCCAGGCATGATACTCATGTATCTCAGTTCGATAATGGAGAAAAATAGCAAGAGATATCAGCACAAAGATTGCAACACGGGCTGGCTTGGACTTCAAAACTTCGACGATGCTGGGCTTGTGTTGCTGGCGTGGGATGTAGTCGTCAGCCGGGGGGTCAAAGGTTGGTAGGTATGGCGAGCTGTGGAGGAACTCCGGGAGGTCAGAGAGAGGGGCTGAACGATTCCCTTTCATGGTGATATGAAATAGATTTTGCAGTCCAGTCGAGGTGGTTGTGGTCTATCTAGGTAGGAATAGCTAGCTCCAAGACCACTGGCATGAGAGGTTTGCCAGAACTCTGGAGGGTTTGACTAAGTTCTGATAAACGTATAATCTTCGAGAGTTTCTTCTCAAGTAGATCGTCTACAAGTCCATCAGTACAGCCAACGCTCCCTTGGAGAGGTACTAACCTCATAGTCACGCAAGTTGAGATCACAAGTGACCGATGTTAGCCCTAACATCCAAACAATTCTGTCCAGATTTTACGTCTTGAGGAGCTGTAAGCCGAAACAATGTGGCATAGTCAAGATGTATATAAAAAAGCTGAACTCGATAGCCAAACTAAATGTCGAAAGAATGGTAGAACTCCGACTCTGAGATGCGGCAGAAAACCCCGTGCCGACAAGACCAGTCGCCACTTTAACCTTAAATTACGGGCTCATGCACTAGCCTTTTGTGGCATTCTGCCGCAAAGCCGACATCTCGGTGAGCACGGGGTGCCAGCAAGATATTTGTTTACAAGGAAGCGAAGAGAAAAATGCGTGCACATTTGAAACGTTGCGCTTCGCAGGTACCCAAGGCGCAATGCCTGTCAATCAGTGATAGAAGAATTTGTCAACCATGAGCTCTGACTCGGGGAGTGAGTTTGAAGCTGCCGTTTTCCACATTGATCGGTCACTTCCCAGGCGCAGTCACCACAGTGGCTCTTCTCTCAGATTCAGATAATAGACTACTAGTAAAGCTTTGATTAACATTGAGCAGGCAAAGTCTGTTTATCCATTCACAGAAACTGGTATCACAGCTACCTTATATCCCTACCCACCCCGGTTTGAGCTAGTGAGCTTGATTCAGTTCTACGGCCCCCTCTCGTTTCGACAACATGTGCGTCGCATTTGGACTACTTTGATCCGGATTGGGTACGTTGCTCGAAAGTCGAACGAGATGACAGATACGACGACGGGGCAGCCGCAGGTGTAAACTTTTGTGTTCTGGACATAGGATCCTGTGGATTTGAGTTTTGTGTAGTAGTTTGACATATCCTCGTTTTAGGTTGAGTATCAAGCGGCTGGCAAGATGTGGAATTGGGGTTGACTTGTATCGGATTTGAATAAAAGAGGCCAGGAGGTTCATGAAGCCAGTCATCATAAAGTTGTTCGCAGTTGTGGACAAAACTTTGTCGAGATTACAAGGACAACGACTCCATTGAAAAGACTTCGATGCCAAAAAAAGACAACAGACTGAAGCGACAGCATGTTCGAGGAGAGAGAAAGCGTCCAACGGCTGAGATAAAGGGAGCAGCTCTTTTTCCGCAACCTGCGAACTGGTTCCGTGTACTGCAGCCATATTGACGCTCACGCAATATCGGAAGCTTGAAAGAAAGGGAATCGAGATAAAGAATGAGGAGTATTTTAAGAAGCAATCAAACCCTACCTGTATGCGGACTCAGATATAGCAAGGAGCAGACTCACCTAACGCCCACATAGACAGCATGTTGCATATGCCTCGATCTTGGGAGAATTTGTCAGTAATGAGTAAATTTAGATACAAATGTAGGTGGGAGGTTGCACCTTTTCGTCCCGCCGCAAAGTCAAACCAAGTTCTCCCGTAAATCAAGCGAGTCTCACACCAGCTTGGCCGCGCTTCTTTCGTTGCTGAGCGGTAGCGCCACTCATTCCTCCGATCTGTCGCAGCGAGTTAGCAAGTGACCGGGTAAATATACTGGGCAGAAGAGACAAACCTGACTACCATCCAGAGAGCTTTGAGCCTCTCTTCGCTTCTCGTCTTCGATCTTCTTGAGCAGCTTCTCGGTCTTCTGCTTCCCGCTCCCTTTGCCGTGGAATTGATGGGATAGGTGTTTGAAGGCATCCTTTTGGTTCATCAACCTACCGTACTCGTCTATATGTTTTATTTCCACGTTCGGTTTATACTCTCTGTTGAAATGTTCTGCCAATTGGCGGGATTCGACTTGGTCTCGGAAAGCATTCTGGGATCGAGCATAATCTTCCTTTTCGCGGGCAGACATCTTGTCCAGTCGACCATTAGCACGGTCACGCTCCCTCTGCTGTCGGGCTTTCTTCTCGGCATCTGCTTCTCGGCGTTGCTTCTCAGCCAAGAATTTTTGTTTTTGGATAAAGATAGCATTGAGATCACCGGACTCTGCGGTCTTGATGATGCCTCTGTCTTTCAAGAGTTTCAATGTCGACCCCAAACCTCGGCTCAGCGTAGCTTCCTGTTCCAAGCCATTGCTCATGTCTTGCCCGATTGATTCTTCTCTCTTAAGTCGAGAAACCATATCCTCTTCATCCTCAACGTTGGCATATGTATGGTCCATATTGACATCGCCTTCGTCATCAGATTCGCTACCCATGGTAGTGACCGCCTCGGCCTGTCGAGAGGTGGACCTTCGTTTTGGTTGAGGAGCAGTTGGCTTCTGAAGATTGGCAACAAACTCGGAAGTCTCGTCAATAACTAGACCGCCTTCGTCCCCTACTGGTGTTAAAGACTCCTCTTCTTTGAATTGCTGAGCGAGCTCCTCAGGTCTTAGCTTTTGACGCTTCTTCAGGACGCTTCTTCGTTGTGCGGCCAGTGAAGCTTGCAGGTCCTCGTCATCAACGAATGAAATGTTATCAAAAGTCCGTTTCTTGGCCTGTGCTTGTTGGTCGACCTCCATACCATCAAAATTTTCGAGAGGCACATCTGCGGAATCGGGTGCTGGTAGAATATCATCTTCGTCTACAGCCTTCTGACGGGTAGACTTGGCTTTTTTCTTCTTGGGCTTCTTGACCTTGATTTCTGAGAGGTCCAGGTAATCTGACTTTGGCTCGTCGTCTTGTGCGAACCTGTTAGCTTACTGCTTCTTGACGGAATCGACAGGAAGCTTACTGAACAGATCTAGGCTGATTGCCTTGGGCTTGATCTTCTTCGCAGCAGCGCCCTCGATGCTGGCTTCTGTTGTACTTCCCATACCATCGAGAGTAAAACGTTGACGCTTCTTTCCCTCGATCTCTTCATCATAGTGCGCCAGTATACTAGTCTCGCCAGTCTCATCGACATCGTGAGGGTTGTAATTAGGCTTCTTCTTTTTCAACTCTAACTTATCCGTCAACTTCTCCCGCTCGCGCAGATCCAAGTTCTCCAATTCGTCGCCCTCTTCTTCATTTTCATCGATCGTAGTATCCTTCAGCGTCAATACTTGATCCTCACCCTCCTGGAATGTGTCGAGTTCATGGCCAACCTTAACGCCAGCAAGATCTCGGGCCGTATACTCTGCCGCCGCTTCGGCAGCCGCTAGATCTTGCTCCCTCTTTCTCGCCTTTTCAATCTCCTTTTGCCTCTTCTTTTGCTTCATCAGCCAGGCCTTGGCGCTCATCTCTTCGTCGTCGTCTGCATCGCCCAAGCCTTTACCCTCCAACTTCGAAAATCTCTTCGCAGTATCGCGCGCTCTCTTGATTGCTTCTGCCTTCTTCTCTCGCTTAGTCCTCGCCTCCTCGGCTTCTTTTAGTTTGCGATAATTGTCGTAGCTTTCAGCCTGGCGGGACTCGAGAGTACTGCCTGCTTCTTCTGCGGGCGCAGATGGGTCCTTGAACACGGGGCCTGTTCCTGGCACAGGTAGTGGCTTCATACCCAGCGACACCCGAAGGCGGTTCGTCTCTTCGATAGATATTGTGTCAGCCATGGTTGCGGTATGTATCTTGGTGGACGTGAAGCTGCGATCGTCGAGCCACGAGAAGGGCGGGAGTGATAACATGCTGACGCTCGGCTGCCCAAGCGTCAAAGAGCCGCTTATCCGTATTCATATTAGAGCGCTCGCTAGCCCCAACGCGGCCGCGTCGCAAGATATATTTCTTCGCGAGCTCTTCTCCTCTAAATTTTTTCCACATCCACAGATTTGTGCCCAGCGGCCCCTTCAGCTTTCGGGCTGTACGGTCGACTGCTGCGGCAGTTCGTTCGTTCTATGGAGCCACCTATCCTCGCGGGTATTCATGGTGTCAATTTCCGATCGACAGGTCTCAGAGCAATTGGTCACCACGAAGCCTGAATTCGCTGTAAAAGGTTTGAGTTCGGTGGACGGAGGACCGAAGACGTCACATTCCAATTCCTTTCACCGAGACCGTCGGTCTCTGAGGTTTAGGACTAACCGTTTCGACTACATCTCGTATCTGAAAAGCTCCCTGGATAATGATCGGGGCTGCTGGTGGAAAGGACCGCTGGCTCAAGGCGCGCATAGCATAAGATGTACGGACAGAATGGAACACAAGCTATACAAGGAGGCGGAGGAAGACCCGGATTATGCTCTGGAAATCCGACCGAGATGGGTCAAGCTGTGGTGCGGTCGGCTGGAGGGCCTTCATTAGGTCGCTCAGGAGGCTCGCAGAAGTAGGGGAAGATGATTGATTGTATTGTTCTCTAGTATATATATAGTAAGGAGACTTCGGAAAGAAAAGGGAGAGTCTATAACTTAGCAGAGTTATATAGAAGGTCTTTAGAATAAGTAGAGACTCTGCCTATTCTATATAATATACCCCTTAGTTAGGCGATACTCTTAAAATCGCTTAGCTATATAAATAAAATAAAAGAAAGAATGGCAGTTGTAAAGAAAAGAGGCTTTATCTTATATGCCGCTCCTTTAAAGGTCGTTCCTTTTAGAACGAGAAGGGTCGCTATAGGCAATAAGCGCGCTTAAGAATCTTTGCGATTCTACGCTAGTACTCTATTAGGCTTTTTATAAAGTATTTCTATTGCAGAGGTTCTCTTTCCCTTCTTTTAAAAATAATCCTCCTTTATTATTTAAAATATTATCTTTATATTAATAATTTTTAAATATAAAAGGAACTCTTGCTTATCGCAGCCCTAGCTGCCTTTGTAAAGTAAGACCCTTAGAATCCCTATATCCTATATTGTATTAACTTTACGCTAGGTTGCTAGCGCTCCCTTAAGAGCTGCAACTTTGGCGCAATTGTCCTAGCGCCTATTAAGTAATAAGCTACTGCTGCTATCGCCCCTACTGCCGCTGCCGCCCTTGCTGCCGCCGCTGCTACCTAAGAGCCCTGCCCCTACTGCGCGCCGTATGCCTAAGCCTATAATAAAGCGCGATAATATATATATGCGTTATATTATATATAAAAGTATTAGTAATCTTAATTATTAATACTTTAATAGCACCTTTAGTATATATTATATTTATTATATAGTATTAAGTAATAGCTGCTAATAGGCTAGCGGACCTCTCCTCGCCTTTTAAGAGGCTATTATATTGGCCTGCGCCTATAGCGCCTTTAAAGAGGAAGTAGTACTATTACTTAATATAATAAAGGGTACGCTTTAAAGCTTTTATAATATATCTTATTAAGTCTTATTAAGTTCTAAGCTGATTTTAAAAGATAGGAGCGATCGAACCCTAGTGCTAAGAGGGCTTACTACTCTTACGAGTAGTAGTATCGCTGCCTCTCTTACTTTTAGCATACTATTTCCGTTCGCTCCTAGCCTCTTTAGCTTAGACCTATTTGCCTCTATTATTGCCGCCGCTACTCCTATCCCCTTTGCCTCTGCTATTGCCGCCGCTGCTATAGTCTTTCCTTTTGTCTCCCTGGCCCCTGTCGCCGCCGCGCCTGTCCTTGCCTCCGCCGCCCTTGCCCCTATCGCCCCTGCCGCACCTCCTACCTTCGCTCCTGCTATCGCTAGTATATTTGCTAGCAGGCCTTTAGCTAAGGGAGTGCCGGTAGGCCTCTCTTAAAAGGAGATCTGTATAAAGCTCTTGACTATAGCGTCTTAGCTTTTAGCCTTAGCTAAGAGAATCTAAAAGAGGGTTGCGCTTTATAATAGTAGCTTAGGAATATTACCTATCTTATATTTTTAGAAAAGGAGAAGCTTTTATAGTATGCTTTATAAGAGAAAATAAATAAATATAATTATAAAAGAGTAAGAGCTTATAAGTATAAGTCTTTTAATAATAAGTAACTACTTATTAATAAGTGCAAATTGCTAAATAATTATTTAAAAGCTCTAAAGGTTTAATAAATAAATAAAGCTTTTAAACTTTTGGCAGTTTAAGTTCTTAATAAGCCTATTTATATATATCTCTTTAATAAGGAGGTAGATTATCTAAAAGCTTTCTCTTTAGTACTCTTAATAGATCTATATATTATTAATTTTAATATATTAAAGGCTTATCTTAATCTTCTTATTCTTTATAATAATTAGCCAAATTATCTATTAGTTATCGCAATATATATTCTATTTAAAGAGGGAGTCTATACGAATCTCCTTAAAGAGGCGTTTTATAGCTATTATCTCCTTTATAGTAGATACTATGCTATAGAGTTCTACTTTAGTAAAGGAAAGCGTAATAGTCGCTTAATAATTCGCTTTTTAAATAATCGATCCTTTAAATAGAAAGAAGATATATCCTTAAGAGGATCTATAGGTCTCTTGGTCATCTTTAAAAGAAGTATTTAAAAATGCAACCAATTAGTATTCCTTAACTTTAAAGCTATAGGCAATTCCTAAGAAGCGCGTATTATATAAGTATTAAAGCGTTTAGTCCGCGGCTAAGAGGTACTTAAAGCTTAAATTAATTAGGAAAAAAGATAATTAGAAAGCTATAAATGCAACGTTTAAGCGTATTATAATCGCTATATAAAGAATAGAGCCTATTTTCTTTTAATACTCCTTTACCTTTTTTAAAAAAGCTTGCCTTAAGTTCTTAATAAACTCCTTTTTTAATAATAAAGTATTAAGCACTCTCTTTATATTAGCTCCAAACTTTTAAGCAATCTTCTTAATATAAGTATTATAAATTAAGGAGATCCTCTTTACCTTTTTATCTTAAATAATCCTTACTCTAAGGAACTAGGAGATATCTCTTATAATAGTAAGCTTATACGCCCTCTTTAAGTCTTCAATTAGACAAGTCGCCTGATTTAAGTTAAAGGCCTTATATAACACTTGAATATTATTAATATAAAATGCTATAAAGATTATATAATCCTTTATTATAAAAATATAAGGCTCCTTACTTAATAGCTTAAGTTAAAGGCCTTTGAGCGTTCCTGCGAAGTTCTTATACTATAGTACTAGAGAGTCTTTTAGCCTATAGAGCGCGCGGTCCAGTTCTACTACTATACTAGGGCGCTTAAAGCCATTTAATAGGAAGTATATGACTAGAGTACTCCTTAAGTCTTTAGAAGCGTTAATAAACGTATTAATAATATCGAATTGCTTTACTTTTATATTAAAGTATATAGTAAGCGCTATTAATACTTTAAAAGACCTTACTATAAGTGTAGCTATATAGGTTGAGAAAATTAAAGCTTTATCTTAAAGATCCCTTTATATAACTAGCTATAATCGGCACTTTAAAAGCTTGCTAGAGCTATTAACCTTATAAGTAAAAACCCATTTTAATATTAAGCTTAAGTGAGTCGGCGCAGTAGGTATAGGAAACTTCTAAAGGTCGATGGTCGATATATTAATAAGAGTTAAGGAAGGAAGGTTACCCCTTTCTTACCTATAGCTATATATATATTAATATCCTACTAATTAAGCAATAGGGTCATATGATAATACATTAGAGTAATAGCTATATTACCTATCTTAATACCCTTACTTAGACCTTACTCCGATTAACCTGCAGTTAGGAAAATAATAACTATCCTTTTGCGCTAATCTAACTCTTAAGTATCTTTCCAAATTAAAAACAATCAATTAATAGTAACCTCTATTAAAATTACTAATCCTACTCGTAAGGCGGGACTAGGAGTTAAATTTCCAAAAGCGTTCCTTTATAAGACTATATGACTTAACTTGCGGTTTAGGCCTAGGAGTCGATTTAAAAAAAACTTTATTTTATAAGACTATATGACTTAACTCACAGGGCGGGCCCAGGAGTCGTCCTTAAGTCTACTAAGCCCCTACTATCTTCTATAACCTTAGTATATCTTTAAACGCTTTGAACTTTGCAACTATCTCTAATAGCTTTATAAATCTATTTACTACTATTCGATCGGTTGGAATATAAGTAATTAATAACTTATTCTTTGCAATAAGGTTATAGATAAAGTAATAAGTAATATTAATATATTTCAATCGCTTATACAAGTATAGATTCTTTATAAGTGCAATCGCCTTTATATTATTTGCTTAAAGATTAATATAATTCCTATCTTATCTAATATACTTAGCAAAACCTATATCTTTTAAAACTTAAGCGATCTATAATCCTTACTTACAATTTGATAATATTAATATATATTTAGCCTTAGTGCTTGCAATAGCTACTAATTTCTACTTTCTACTTCCTTATAATATAAGTCCGCCATATAGCATTATTACGCTTCTAGATATACTTTTCCAACCTTTTATATTTGCCTAATTAAAATTAGTATATACCTTAAGCTTTGCGCTTATATATTTCATTAGTCTATATCTTACCTTTTATATAATTATCAATCGAAGGTACCTTTTAAGTCGCTTAACTGCATTCTTATATTAAATCGTCAGATCCTTTAAATTCTAATTAAGTTACTTAATAATAAAGGCGATATTTAGTCTTATATATACTATAGTATATATAATTGCTCTAATATCTTATTAGTACTTCTTCAGATCTCTTCTTTACTTATTTTCATTAGTAGGCTTTAACTTATTATACTTTCCTTCGATTAGAGTATGCTTTAGCTTAAAGTTGGAAGCATAAGTGGAAAGTCCTATTCGGTCTAGGATCTTCTTAATATACTACTCTTAATCTAACCAGAGTTCTTAAGTAGAGCGGTTCTTTATAATACAGATGCTAAGGATCTTATAAATTCCCCTTAGATCCTTAGTATTAAAACGTTTCCGAATTATTATAAAGAACCAATCTAATTAAGTAGTTGTTTTTATAGCTATAGTAATATCATTGATATATAGTAGCAACTTGATTCTACGCTTAGCATAGGTAAATAGACAAAGGTCAGCTAGGCTTTAAATAAATCCCATTTCTACTAAAGTAGAGCTATATAAGAGGTTCTAATTATAAGCTAATTGTTTAAGCCTATAAATACTATAAAGTATATAAAGAAAGTGGCTAGCGCATATAGGAATACTATTAGATTGGGAGAGAAAAATCTATTCCTTTATAGTCGCTTTAGTAAATGCATTTTTAATATTATACTATTTGCATTTAAGGTCCTTAGCTGCTACTATTACTATAAATATATAAAGGGTATTTATATAAACTATTAGCGCGAATGTATTAAAGTAGTCTTTTCCATACTATTAGGAGAAGCCCTTAGCTATAAGCCTTGCTTTATAATATTTTAAGGTCTTATCTGCATATATTTTAATTATAAAGACCCACTTTATTAATATCAAATTCACATCCTTTAGCGTCGGTTCCTTTATCTATATACTATTTATAATAAGAGAGCTTATCTCCTCTTAGATTGCCTTATTTTATACTACTCTATTCTTTAAGTTATTAATAGCTTTATTATATATCTTTAAAAGAGAGATTTTCATTATCCCCCTAGCAGCTAAGAACGCATTATCTTCGTCAAAGCTCTATTGAAGTTTGAGCTTATAGATCTTATGCGCTATTATAGCTTAGATACGCTTAGACTTGCGTTTATCTAAGGTGTCTTCCAGTTCTAGGTCTCTATTCCTCTTTAAAGACGTAGGTTTAGCTATAGGTTCTATAGGCTTATTATTTAAGGAACCGCTTTCTAATAGTAAAGGCTTATTATTACTTATACCTATTTTAAGAATATCCTTTACCTTAAGTGCTTTAACTAAAGGGATAATAATATCAAAGTTATTCTATACTTTAAGTAGTTCGCAAACAATAGGAATAGTCTATTCGGCCTTTAGGCGACCAATGTTACGACTCGCTCTCGAGCGTGCAGAAGGCGAGAATCGAATGACGCTGACTGTATTACCCCAAGAGGTACGCTATGTAATTGAGAAGAAAAGATGAAGAAGAAGAGAGAGTCTCTAGTAGAGCTCCTTTAGAATAAGTATAGGTATATTACTAGCGCGCACGTGATCTAGCCACCTTACTACCTTAGCGGGCACCTGACTTCGTGCACCTGACTAATACGTGATATAACCGTATATATAATGCGGCTATAATACTACCCTCCCCCTTTGAAAAACTGCGCCTGCGCAATTGTATCTATAGGCGTATTGTCCTTTAGGTCCCTATAATCGTCAACTCCCTTATTATATGACCTAAGCTAGCTTAATAGCGCTCTTAGTGGCCCCTTAGCCTAAGGGTTTTTTAAATAGAAGTCTCAAATAGCATACGGCGCTATTATAGCATTAGAGCACAGGTACTATTCGAGGTCTTTATCAGCTCCTTTCCACTTAATCTGATATTTGAGCTTCTTAGCTCGAATATAAGATCCAATTATTTCTTCTATCTCCCATTCCTCTTATTCTGGTAGTACTTTAATTAAAGTAAGAGGTTCCTAAGCTTGGCCTAGCAGAGGGTTAGGAATGTACTTTTGCAGTAAGTGGGAGTGGAATATAGGGTAGATCGAATGGAGCGAATCAGGCAATTGTACCTTCTAGCTTTCTCCTAGCTTTTCTAGTACTTTTACTAGGCTATACTACTTATTAGAGAGCTTTCGGCTCGGCCGGTCCAGTTTCCAATTCTTAATACTAATTAGCACGTTATCTCCTATAGTCTAATTAACTGGCTAGCGGTAGAGATTTGCAAGCCATTTCATTTTAGCTTATTATGCTTAGAGAGACGACTAGGCGAATTGGACTACTTTTTAAGCTCTAGTAGCTATGCGGAGTGCTATTTCACGATTTACTCTCTCGATTGCTATCCGTAGAGGCTTTAGGTTAATTAAATTCCATAAGGAGCGAGCTTCGTAGCCGTTTAGCACTTAGAAAGGGGAAATTTGCCTTAGGGATTTATAAGGCAAGGTTAATTGGGCAATATCTATTAAAGGCAAGAGACGACTCTAATTATCTTAGTAGTATAAGTAGAACGGTCTGAGGCATTATTTTAAGTACTAGTTCATAATCTCAGTTTGGCCATTAACATTAGGGTTATAGGCTATAGTTAGCTTGACCTTTGTACTTAGTATCTAATAGAGTTCTTTCTAAAAGGAAGAGACGAATTAGGCGCCTCTATCTAATAGAATTGAGTCGGGCATGCTAAAATGGCGTATCTAGTGAATTAAAAACAACTCTATAAAGCCTTTTGCATCGATCGAATTATGGCATAGAACCGAAACTGCCTTCTTTAACAACCTATTGATAATTATAAGGGTAAAATTATAACCGAGTTCATTAAGCGGAAGCTTTATAAAATCCATTATCAAGTGTTGGTAAGCTCGTTCGGGAATTGGCAAGGGTTGCAGGAAACCTAAGGTCTTATTATAACGAGCTTTTATTCTTAAACAACGATAGTTCTAGATATAAGTGCCGACGTCGCTGCTAAGACTTTTCTAATAGTATTTTCTTCTTACTAGAAGTCTTATTTTCCTGATTCTAGCGTATGCGACGCAAGGTTGCTTATGCATATGATAAATCAGGGCTATTCGCAGTTTAGGAGGTTAGAATGGCATAACGAGTCTACCTTAGAAGAAGAGTTTACCTTAGCTAAGTTTATAGTCGAGGCTATACTTCTGCGCCTCGTCTCGGAATTTCTATAGCTTAAGGGAGGTCTTATTAGTTTAAATGACCTTATCAATAATGTAATAGCTTGCCATATTATACTCAACCTTAGACGTTAGGTCGGTAGGTGCCTTTATTAGCGCGATTGGCACAGTTGTTACTCGTAGGCCGGGCCCAGGAGTAGAATCGATCTGCGCTAAAGTCACTTATAGGCCGGGCCTAGGAGTAGAATCGCCTCTAATAGCGAGTACTTCTATAGAGAGCTTATCGTTGGGTAAGAGCTGCTAGTGGCGTAAAGCTCGTTTCCTGGCCTTAAGAGGGGTCAGCTCTTAGTCTCGATATAAGAGTATGTTAGCCAGCGTATTCGTTATGCCTATTTAGTATATGATAAGGAAGTTGAAATTAGCGAAGAACTCCGCCTAGTGAGCCTGCTGGGCTATTAAGTCCTTAGTTGTTATAAAGTACTTAAGGGCCTTATGATCTATATATACGTATACTATTTTCTAGGCCTTAAGTAGCTCTGCCTTATACTAATAGAACGATTTAAAAATCGCTAGGAGCTCCTTATTATAAATAGGGTAATTCAGCTCAGCGTTATTTATCGTCTTTAAGAAGTACCTAATTAGGTAGTAGTTATCGTCTTCTTAGAGTTAGGAGAGTACGCTAGCAACTACGCCGTCGGAGGCGTCGGTCTTAAGCCTTGTCTGCTTTCGAGGGTGATAGTAGTATAAAATCGGGGTTATTTAAAGGCTTGAGCGCAGAGCTTCCTAAGCTTCCTTATAAGCATTGTTAAAGTTAAAAGGAACGTTTCCTATAAGAGCTATTAAGGGTCGGCAGATACGACTATAGCCTTGAATAAACCTTTAATAGAAGTTATAAAACCTAAGGAAGCTTTGTATACCGCGTACATTCTTGGTATATTTCTACTCTTAAATGATTAAGACTTTATTAAAGTCTACTTTAATTCTGTAAACTTTAATAATAAACCCTAGGAACCTAGTCTTAGTAACCTCGAACTCGCTTTTCTTAATATCTATTTAAAGGCCGTGGCATTAGAGAATTCCTAAGATCTTCTTAATATAAATCTTATAGTCAAGGGAGTTTTCTAAGTAGATTAGAATATCATCTAAGTAGGTAGAGCAGAAATCGTCGAGGTAGTTAAGGAGAATATTATTAATAAACCTTTAAAAGGTGGTAGGCCTATTTGTCAGCCCGAATGGTAAAACCTTATATTTGTAGGTCCTATAATACGTGCGAAAGGTAATTAGGTCTTTGGCATCAGCTAATATGCAGATATAGTAGAAGGCTTATTATATATCGATTTTTATAAAAACACAAGCTTTCGATATATATGCTATTATCTTATTAATAAAGGGAATCGGGTAGGAGTCTTTCTTTATTAGAGCGTTTAGTTTCCAGTAATCGACGTATAAACGTAGGGAGCTATTAGCTTTTCTAATAAAGAGGATTAGGGCTGCCTAGGGGGAACTTAAAGCTTTGATGAATCCTTTATATAGGTTTTTGAAAATATAGCTCTTGACCTTTAAGAGCTATTTGTCGGTAAGGCGGCAGAGGGGTTCGATTGTTAAGTTGTTCTCGCCTATTAGCTCGATTTTATAATCTACCCCTAGTCTGGGTTCTGGCAGCTGATCAGAGGCCTAGCGACTAAAGATATTCTTAAACTTAGCGTACTAAGGCAGGAGCTTCTGGTCTATTAGCTTATTATTGCTCTTATACTTAGCTTGCAGCGCCGAATTAAGGCTAAGGGAGCTAATTTCAGCTTGCCTAACCGATTCTCGGCGATTGATTTCTTAGTTTAGATCGTAAATAGAGCTTACAAATGTGAACTCTTTAGGCGCTGGTTCTTAAGTCTATATAGCTTGTCTTGCCCTAGTTGTAAAGCAGTAGTAGAGGGCGCCGATTGCTAAGGCTAAGATTAGGCTAATCTGGTAAGCCGGCTTTAGAGTAGCGTTCCTCTTCGCTAGGAGAGGGAGCAGGGGATCTGGTACTCCTAGCAAGGCCTTCTTTATATAGTTTAGATCTCTTTTCAAGTCTTTGAAGAAACTGCTATCCCTAGGTCTATAAGAGGCCATAGGAGTAGGAATCGAATTAGCATATTTCACTCGCGGGCCGGGACCGGGAGTAGGATTCGAGTTCGCAGATTTCACTCGCGGGCCGGGACCGAGAGTAGGATTCGAGTTCGCAGATTTCACTCGCGGGCCGGGACTAGGAGTGGGATTCGAGGCGCTATTGCTTGCTAGCACTGAGAGCTAGGCTCGAGCCATTCTTAGGTCTTCGTCCTTAGCGTCTATTATAGCTGCTTAACGATCGACGTCTTGCTAGGCCATTAGGGGTTTTATTAGCTATAAGAGATCGATTAGTATACGTCGATTAAAGTAGGGGACAATAGGCATATCCTTAGGCTAAGAGATGCTGTTTTTCCCTTTTCCGTAGGATTGTTTAAGGTTATAGTGCTTTAGGAACTTCCTACCGATTAAAACGTCGGTTGCTCCTAAGCTTATAATTAGGAAAGGGAAGTTTATTCGTCGCCTATCGATTGTAAGGGTAAGTAAGACAGCGAATCGAATGGTTTCTCCCTTAAGGCTATTATAGCTAGTAGGGGTAATCGGTTTAAGCAGTTTAATGAACTTTACCTTAAGTCTTTAGGAGAGCTAGTATACTAAAGACGTCTTAATAATACTGAAAATATTAGCTCTACTATTAATATAGGCAACTGTTTTAATAAATGATCTATTTCGAGCTAGTTCTATAGGAACTAAGAACTAGCGGCCGCCTATTAATAGGCGGGAATCAAAATCCAAGTCTTTTTACAAATTGTGACCTATGCTATAGTAGGAGTCTTTGCTATAGCTTAGCAGTTTCCCGACAGCAGGTCGTTTTCCATTTTAACTTCAGCTACTATAAACTCGCCTTGCTTCTTTGGCTTCGGGCAGTCTATCGCATAGTAACTAAGGGCTCTGCAGTTGTAGCAGAGACTAGATAACGGCTTTAGGCTAGCAGACCTTTCTTAGTAAGTCGCCAGCGAGGGGGAATGAGTATAGGGAGCTAGAGAGGTAGCTATAGCAGTAGGTCTCTATGACTCCCTTTTTAATATGCTAAGGACGCGGTCCTTCGCAAGAGAGAACGCGATAGCAGGGGCGACTCATCGAGCGTTATAGGCCTCTTTTTACTTGATATTACAGGCCTCGCGGTCCGCAATAGCTAAGAACTCATTTAAAGTAGTATAATCATTATTCATTTTATACTTCTCTATTCAAAGGTCGTTCTTTAAGGCTAGGAAGACCTTTTTATAGACATTATCAAACTAGCGAGACTGATCGATCTTTCTAGCTATAGTAAGGGTAATGAACTTAGATCGGAACTCGTTATATAATAATAAACCTATAGTTAGCCTGCTATATTTAAGCTTAGCGGACTGAATATAGTTATAGTTAAAGAACCTTTAATCTAAGACCCTAAGGATATTGGCAGCGCATATAAACTTATTAGCAAAGATAGGATCTATATATTATAAGATTAGGTTCTAAGCTTTACCTATTATACACTTAAAGTAGGCAGTGATCTAGTCCTCTCCTAAAGTAAAGTTGCTTAAGTACTCTTAAATAAATACCTTTATAGCCATCTTCCAGGCATTATAAGTGATTTCGCCCTAGTGGTTGCTAAAATGGGTTTAAAGGTACTTGATTCAATAGGGGTTGACGGCTAAGACTAAAGGTCTGATAATTAAAAGGTAATAGTCTAGGGGAGGCAGCAAGTCGGCGGTAAGGGACTGAGTGTTCCAAGGGCTAGCACTTAGGGAAGAAGGGGCAGCAGTATTGTTTTAGAAAGCGGCAGCTACAGCAGCGCTGACAAGGTTTGCGATTTCAGCCTGCTAGGCAGCTAAAAAGAGAGGGGCTAATATAGTAAGGGTAGACGTCGGTTCTTCCTTGACTTCAATCGACGGAAGGGGAGTATTTCGAGAATCTACTTGCGGTCCGGGACTGAGAGTGAAATCTGTACTAGGGGAGGTAGCTTCCTAAGTAGGCTTAGGAGGGGGAATATCTCTAGGACCGGGGTTGGCAGTAAGGCCTGGAGAACTGGTGGCAGTGAGGCCCGGTAGAGGTGCGGTTAACCTTTCACTCCTCCTAGGTAGCATAAGATTAGAGGTCATAAGTATTAACTCTCTCTATATTATCTAGTTTAATCTAGAGGGACCTAATGCTAAATAGTAACCTATTCAAAAGAAGGAAGATCAGTATAGGCAGAGCTGTGTATATTCTTAAAGCCTTCTAGTAGAGTATGTATTAAGGTATCGTAGGTTTATAGATCTTAAGAAAGAAGGTTTTACTTTGGGATTACGTCTCTTTACTAATCAGGAGTTGCAATAAGGTTGCCTGAGGGTATAGTGCAAATCTAGGGAAGTAGGGTCCAGGGATCTAAAGCTTATTACTCTACCAAAGTTGACCTAGTCTCTAACGGTATAGTATAACCTACTAAGGCTGACCAAGTCTTTACGTATATATATAGGTATAGGTCCCCTAGTTTGTACCTAAGTGTTTCGAAGGAAGGAGTGAGGGGCTTCGAAGAGTGTGAGGAGAGTTGTCGACGAGTATATTATCGACGAGTATAAGAAGGTCGACGACTTATTTGTAAGGAGGGGTCTTCGAGGAGTCGAGTTATATTCGAGGCTTTCGCAGAAGAGGGGGAGTATCGAAGAGTATAAGGAGAGTTGTCAACGAGTATATTATCGATAAGTATAAGGTTGATAAAAAGAGTAATATAGAGTATTTGTAAGGGAGGGAGAGAGTTAGGAAGAGAAAAGTTATTATACTGCTTTAGGCAATAGCCTATACTAGCAAAGCGAGGGCATAGTGAATAATTTTTTTCGAATTGAACTTAAAGGTGAATCTCTATTTGCAAAATAGAGGAGGAGGTAAGGGGTCGAAAAAACGAGCTAATCTCGTATTCAAAGGTTATTTAGCTTTCTTTGAAAACTAGATTAGTAAGATGATCTAGGCGCTACGTACGAGTTGCTTAAGGCAGTTCGTAGTAGAAGTCGAAATCGAGAGATCGAGTTGCTTAAGGCAGTTCGAAATGACGATTCTAAAGGTGGTAGATATTAAGCTTCTTAGCAGAGGTTAAGTTGATCTTTTCTTATATTACGACTCGCTCTTAAGCGTGCAAAAGGCGAGAATCGAATAACGCTAACTGTATTACCCTAAGAGGTACGCTATATAATTGAGAAGAAAAGATAAAGAAGAAGAGAGAGTCTCTAGTAGAGCTCCTCCAGAATAAGTACAGGTGCATCACTAGCGCGCACGTAATCTAGCCACCTTGCTACCTTAGCGGGCACCTGACTTCGTGCACCTGACCAACATGTGACATAACCGTATACGTAATGCGGCCGTAACAACCAATAGGTTATCAATCAGCAGGTATACTTAATATACTTAAGCTAAGAGAAAGGGGTTATTAGTTTAGCTTAATAGTATCACTATCGAGTAGTATACCTTGCGAATCTCTAGGTATATAGAGCTTTAAGGACAGCTCCCCCCTATTTTAAGATTCGTCGAACTTAACTATTAAAGATATGATTACTCACCTTAGATCTAGCGTATATATTATCTATTACTTTATTATCTATTTAATATACTTAATAAATATATATTCTCTACTTTAATCTATTAGCTTCTTACTCTTTATACCTATAGGCTAGGACTTTAGGCTGATATAGGAGTAGTAGACACTTCTAAAGACGCAGATATAGTCCAGGCTTAGTTTCTATTCGAAATATACCTTATATAGCAATATTTAAGTACTATTAACTATTAGTCTATTACCTATTCTATTTCGCAAGTATACATTTACTTTAACCGCAAGGTCCTAGAATTCTAATAATAGGTTAGCATCTTGCAATAGAGCGCAATAGTCAGTCTCTACTTGCTAAATGCTTCACTTAGCAATACTATTTTAATAAGAACCTTTATATATTATAGTTAGTTTATAACAAACTCCTTATTTTACCTATTTATTAAGCTTTACCCTAATCTCTAATATATTATCAAACTTAATAGCTATTAGCTTTAACTAGGTTTAGCATTCCTCTATCACTTTCCAAGTTTCTAGCTTTTCTATAAGCTTAGATTTAGTCCTAGCGTAAATAGTCTATATCTGCTAAGTAGAGTTATCTACTATTTAAGAAAACCAATTATTTCCTTTAATCGAAGTTATAAATAGTCTAGTAGTATTAATAGATATTAGTGCTAGTATCGAATCTTTTTATAAACTAAGCTTAATTCGCATCCGATTTCGAAGTTTTATCAGCTTGCAAATTCGGCATACTAAGCGATCCTTTAGTACTTAAATCTTCCGTTTTAGAGTTAAGACCTTATATAAGCCCCTTAATTTCTTTAGCCTTAGATATGCAAATCTTTTATATATTAGCTAATACCTTAATAGGCTTTCGGCTTCTAATAGCTTTAATAGCCTATTATCAGTCGATACTTTATTATTAGCAGCTAGAAAGGACTAGTAATAGTAGTTTAAGGTTTTACCGTTTTCTAATTGCAAGCCTAGCTTAAGAATCGTTTTTAATAAAACCGCAAGATCTACTCGCGGTCCTAGCTTAAAAGTCGATTTCCTAGAAATAGCAAGATCTACTTACAGTCCTAGCCTAAGAGTTATTATTAGCGAATTTGCAGAATCCACTTATAGTCCTAGCCTAAGAGTCATTTCTACTAAATTCACTTATAATCCCAGCTTAAGAGTTATCTTTAAGGATATCTTACAATTTACTTATAGTCCTAGCTCAAAAGTCATTTTTGCGAATTTTACTCGCAATCCTAGCTTAAGAGTCTATCTATTCTCCTTATCCTTGCTATGACGGTGGAAGCAAGGCATAAGTCGATAAAGTCACTGAGATCAAGGCTGCCAAATCGTATAGAATTCAAAGCTAAGGAGTATATATAAAGTAGGGAGCCTTCCTTTTAATATGCTCTCCTTAGCTTACGACTCTTAGAAGTCGATTTCTATTAATAAGTCATATTCTATCTACTAAAGGAAAGGTATAGTAAAGGTGCGGCGTATTTATTACATTAGTCTATTTCGCCTCTGTTTCTACTTAGATAGTTCTTATGCTTTTATCGCAACTATAGTATAACTATGCTATAATATCACCCTCCTCCTTTTAAGAAGCGAGGTGCCTTTATCTTAACCTATTCTTAGATAAAGTTATATATAATCCTATTTTTAGCCCTATTAATAAAGCCTTTTATCTTTTCGTTTATCGGATCACCTTTAGTACAGATAGTCTTAATAGCAGTCTCGACTAATTCGTTTAGGTTATTAAACGCGCTAATGAGCTTTCTATTATATAGATCCTTAAGATCGCATTATTATTATTGGTTTTCGCATATCTATTCTGGCTAATCTATCTAGTTTGACTTCTATTATTTAATAAGGGTGCTGGCGGTAGTAGTAGGAGTAGCCTTCCTCTTTTGTATAATAGCATAAGTGGCGACTTGCTATTATAGCTTATCGTTCTTGTCTTGCAATATCTTAAGCTTTAATGCGTCCTTTTTTACTTTAGCTTATAGGGTTTTCAATTTGCGCGATTATTTATTAAGGTTATTATAAAGGCGATTAAACTCGACTACCTTAAATAGTATAACGAAGACTATATAGCTACCTTATATAAAAGTTCCTCCTTTAGCCTCGATCTTTGCAACTACTTTATTAATATTAATAAGCAGGCGTTCCTTGCTCTGCGCAGTTTTTATAACTGTCTTTTAAATGTGCTGTTTAAAGGCTTTGAATCTAGTAGGCCTTAGGTTGACCTATATCTCGCCTTAGTCAAAGATATTTTAGTATAGCTATCTTTAAAGGTTATTCCTTAAGAGTCTTAACTTGCTAGGTTATAACTCTCTAATTATTATACTGTCTTTCCTTTTTATTAATATGCTATCCCTCTTTATTTTAATAGGCGTAGGTCGGTCATCTTTATCGTTTTTGTTCTTTAACTTATTGCGGAGTTAGTTAAAAGGGACCTTCTTACTAAGGGTAGCGCTATTTCTAAATGGGAAGGGGGTCGGGGTCGGCGTTAGCAAGGCGGTAGGTTTATTGTCTTCGTCTATAAATAAGAGGGGCGTTAGTAATAGCAAGGCTATAGGTTTATTATCTTTATCGCTCTCGGATTCGCTATTTGTATCACTTATAGCTAAAGGGGAAGAGGTGTTTCTAGCTAGCCTAGTTAGTATTATAAGTTGGTTGTCTATTAGCCGTTAGGCAAGGGCAGCCTATATAAGGTCCTCCTCTATTAAGAAGGCTATAGTATTATTAATACCGATTATAGAATCGTCTTATATATTAAGGGAGTCGATAGGCGCGATAGCAGGCGTAGTAGTCTTATTATTAAAGGGAAGGGGGTTGTTTATTAGTTCGCTTATAGTAATAGTTGGCCAAGTAGTTTAGTTTGATAATATAATATATGGCAGTAGAGTAGTAGGTTAAAAGAGCGAGTTGATTAATTTATAAAAGCAAAGCGAAAGTGGTAGGAAGGAGAAGTATTTATAAGGAAATAGATCTAGGCAAAAGTACTAGTATAGAACTAAGAATAAAGGAATAGAATAGTAAAGAATAGCAAGTAGTAAGGCGGTGAATCATAAGAATAGTTTAAAGGGAGGGTGGTCTTTATTATATGTTCTAAATAGGTGTATTAGCGTCCAGCGCTTTATTCCTAGTCTCTATTAAAGTTAAATTATTATTAGAGTATCTACTATTATTGCTAATACATTTGGTAATGACCTTTGTTCTTAAGGGCATTATCTAATAAGTAGTTTAGGTCGAGTTCATCTTTAAAGGCGGCTTTTAACTAGGTCTGCAATCTCGCTAAGGGCCTAGGGGCATTAAGGTAGTTGGAGTAGAACTTCTTAAATAGTATAGCCGCGTTCTTAAAGTTGCTAATAGGGTACTATTGATTATTAGGATCCTATCCTACTTAGCTGACTTTATAATAGAGTTGCTTTTACTATATATCAAATATTAAGATTTAATCAATTTCCTATTTTAAATAGGTATTAATAATAATAGGTTCTACTAGCAGGTTGATTTACTTAGGCAAAGGGTTATTAGCGGCTTTCCTTAGTCTATTAGCATAAAAGACGTTATATATTTGATAGGATAGGAGTAGGTCTACCTTATAAGAGTAGTAGACTAGACTAATGATTTTAAAAGGGCCTATAATAGGGAAGTCGAGCTTATCAAATGGTCGGTCTATTTTCTAAGCTCTCTTTATAATATATACCAGGTCTCTTAAGCCGAAGTCGGGTTGGTATTGCTTTTTATTTACTTATTTAGATTATCTCTCTTAAGCTGCTAGTATAGATTCTTAGGCAAACTAAACTACTTTATCGATTCTTCTGGCTTATGCTTGCGCTTTTTTCTTATTTAGCTTCTTTTAAGGGTTTAAATGCTTAGTAGTATAAGTAGTCTAATTAAAATCCAAGCGGGGTTTGTAGCTATAATCGACTATAAAAGGAGAGAGGCCAGTTGACTCATTTAGGCAAGCGGCGCTAGTAGCATCTATAGCAAGGAATAAGTCGGCCTAATTATCTTAGAAGTAGTTAATAAAAGGGCGTAGTTATATATCGATTATTTAATTAATAATCTTAGTCTATCTGTCTATTTAAGCGTATTTAAAGGTCGATAGCTAGAGCTTAACTTGCGCTAGCGTCGATAGCTTATTTATAAAGTCGGAGATAAACTAAGGTCCTTAGTCGCTGGTAATAGTAAGAGGGCTCCTTCTAAACCTTTAGATATATTAGTAAAATAGGAAGGCGGCGGTCCGCGCAGTAGCCTTCTTTATTATTAGTAGGCAAATATGCCGCTTAGAAAGTCGGTTAACTATAATAAATATAGTATTGCAGCTATTGCTAGTTGATCTAAGAGTATGGAAGTCTATAGATAGGTCGTCCTATATATACAAGGAGATAGGCAATAGTTTAAAGAGTCTTAGCGTCTTATCTTAAGGTTTATATAAACGTCGGCAGTTATAATAGTTAGCAATATACCTCTTTATATTATAGCGGTACATAGGCTATTAGTAGTAGTATTAAAGGAATTATATAGTCTTAGTTCTATTAAGGTAAGCTATCGATATGCTATTATAGATTTGGTAGAGTAGGTAGGTGCGGAGATTATCCGGTTCTTTAAGAACTACTAGCCTTCTATTATATAAGAGTAGTCTGTCCTTTAATAAGGTCTAAGGAGTCTCTTTTCTAGTAGCTTTCTCTTACTCTAGTTATAGTAATTTATAAGTTCGGTTAGCGTTAAGGACTTCTTTTATTATTTGGAAATTGTTAATAGAAGAGTATTCCTTAGGTATTATAGGGTCGACTAAAGCTATTATAAGACGATCCTAAATAATATAGGTTAGGTTAAGAAGCTAATAGGTTCTCTTAGCTTCTCTTGCGGCTTTTTAAGTAGGCGTAAGTTCGTCTTTTTATAATAGTATATTAGCTATTATATTCTCCTTTTTAAAGCGATAGGTAATCTAGTAATTGTATCTTAAGAGTATATTTATCTATCGGATTTATTATTTATTAAGGAGTTTTTTAGTTTTAAAGTACTTTAGAGCCTTATGATCGGTAATCACTAAGAAGCTTGATATACTTTGCAACTCTACGTCCTATTCTTTTAAAGCTAGTATAACTACTAGCATCTCTTTATTATAGATTTTATAATATGATTCCGCATTCTACAATCCTTTAAAAAAGAAGGCGATAGGGTGCTATTATTTATTATCCTTATCTTTTTAGCTAAGTACTTTAGCTGCTGCTAAGTCTAAGTAGTCAGTCTTAATCCTTATTAGTTGGTGGTTTTTAAAGTATAGTAAGGTAGGCGCGTTTAGTAGCTACTTCTTTAATTGTTCGAACATATCTTATTATTCCTTAGTTAAGACGAATGTTAGGCTGGTCTCCTTTATTATTAGCTAATTGAAGGAGCGTATAATTCGACTATAGGCTTTAATAAATCTCTAGTAGAAGTTGTAGAATCCTAAGAACGATTGCACTTATTTCTTTATTAATAAGAGGGTCTATTCTTTAATAACCTTGACTTTAGCAAGGTCGACCTATACTCCTTAGTTAGTAATAATAAACCCTAGGAATCTGGTGCTAGTAACTTCGAATTCGCACTTCTTAATATCGACCTATAGGCCAGCCTCGCATAGTCTTTCCAAGACCTATTTAATATATTATTAATGCTCTTCCTTAGTTTTTAAGAAGATTAAGATATTATTAATATATATAGAGTAGAAGTTGTTTAAGTATTCTATTAGAATAGTATTAATATATTACTAGAAGGTAGCTAAGCTATTACATAGTCTAAAGGGAAGTACTACTAGTTTAAAAGAGCTATACCTTATCTTAAAGGCTACTTACATTATAAAGTCAAGGTCTATTAGGATATAATAGAATGTATAGTAGATATTAAGCTTTATAAAGAGCGCCGCATTCTTAAGTCGGTCGAGGGTTTTCGTAATTAAAGGGAGAGGGTACTAGTCTTTTTTAATAAGTCTATTTAACTTTTAATAGTTAATATAAAACCGCAGGCCGCCTTTAGGTTTCTTTATAAATAAGATAGGCGATAAGAAGGCAGCATTAGACGGTTATATAAATCCTTTCTTTAGATTGTCTATAAGGTATTCCCTTATCTTCTTAAGTTTAGGCTTACTTATTTTATATAAGTAGGCGGTTTTTATTATTAGTAGTAGTCCTTCGAATTCGATCTTATAATTAATTAGCTATAATAGAAGTAGCGTATTCGCAGCGCTTTTAAAGAAGCATATAGCTAGGTTGTAAAGGAAGGGTAGTAACTTAGCGCGTAACTCGTAGGCCTCTTAAGGTCCTAGAGCATTATACTTATTAAGCGCGTTAGGTTCTTCCTCTTCTATTGTATAAATCAGGGTCTAGTCCATTCTTAAGTCTAGTAGGCAAATAATAGCTTTGCGTCGAGTTTGGATATAAAGGGTTCTCCTATCTCTTTTTTCAAAGAGGTAATCTAGTTCTATAAGCGTAACCGACCCGATCTTAGTATTAGTCTAATAGAGGCTAATTTTAAAAGCTAGTCCTAAGATTATCGATATATTTATACTTATTAGTTAAAGGGTATTAATATTAAGTTCCTCTCTTTATCGTTTGTAATTAGCTAAGCAGGTATCGAAGTCCTATATTAGCATATCCTTAGACTTAGTCAGGGGGTCTTTAAGAGCTTTCGGCGGTCTAAGGATGCTAGTCTTATTAAGCTATCGCTAGTCTCTCCAGTCGGCGTCCTATTGATCTAATTAATAAATATCGGGCTAATATAGCTTCTTCCTTTTATAATCGACGATTATATCTTATTTAGCTAGCTACTTGCGACTTAAGATCATATTATATAAGCCTAAGTCGGCGGCTAAGAAGAACTATCCTTTAAAGTTATATTTATTAATTGTAATATCTATTTATATAACCTATCGAATAGCCTTGCTAGGTTATTTATTAAATCCTTATAAAGGGATCGGTCTCTTAAGGTAGTAAGTCGATAGCTTTAGCTATATAGTTAAGGAGAGGAGTATCTTGCGATTAATAATTCCTAAGGCATTGGCCCTATAGTCTATTAGGGCTATTAGGTCAGTATAGCGCCCTTTCTAATAGAGTCGGCACTAGGTTACAAATTGCTAGCTTCTAATTAGCTTAGATAGGTCGACCGATTCTTAGTATTAGTTGCGCTTTAAGAGTGATATTTGAAATCCTAAAGCGATTCGTTTCCTAATTCCTTTATATTATCTATTATTTTAGCGTTATTCTCTGGTTTATTATAGCCTTTCTCTACTAGTATAATCTTATATTATTTAGGGCAGTCTTAGCTATAGTGCCCTTTTTATCTATATTTATAATAAGTATCGTCGGTCTTTAGGGTTCGGTCGTAAGAGGCGCGTTTATTATCTTTAGGTTCTAAAGGTCTAAGGGTAGTATTCAATTCCTTTTAAAGACGGCTTAGGGCTTATTTGTAGTATATAGGTCTTATTTATTAAAAGGTAGAGGAGGGCTAGTTGGAAGTTTTAGCCTAATACTTATTTCGATTAAAGCATTATAGTAAAAGGCGGAGTTATCGATTCTTCTTATTTATAAACTATTCGGCCAAGTCTCTAAGGTAGTCGAACTTTTAATTAGAGAGTTACTTTAATAAAGACACTTTTACCTTATTTTAAAGCGCTTTATATTAGTCGTTAGTCGACTTCCTTAGTTTAAAAGCTAGTTTGCAGAAGTCGGCCTAAAAGGCTATAAAGGGGGTATTTCCCTATTTAAGCTTTATCTAATCGTCTTTAGCTATTTATCGCTCGGTTTCTTTACTGACTCTATAGGCCCTTTATAAGATTCGGAATAGCTATATAGCTATCTCAATTTGTTTAATAGATCCTTTTATAAGCCGATCTCGGATTAAGCTTTAGGCGTCCCTTATTATTAAACTAGTAGTATATACTAAGGCAACTGATTTATTAAAGAACTCTATATAATTAACCTTTATCTTCTACTATATATTAAAGATCTAGTTTTTAACCTTTATATCCCCTTTGCTTAAAAAGGGGTTCGGATCCTTAATCTTTATTAAGCAGACCCGGCGACTAGGTTTAAGGGTTCGACTCTATCTTTTAAAGTCAAGGGTATTAGAATAAGGTTCCCTTTCGATAGGCTATTTAAGCTAAGTGGTAAAGGGATCTCTATAGGGATTTTCAAAGAGAGGTCGGCTTTATAGAGTAAGGGTAGCCAGCTAGCTGATTGAGTTTATATATTATTGCTCTTTTGCTAAGTTCTTCTAATACGCGCTAGTCTTCTAGGTCGTTTTAAGCTCTTCTTACAGCTGTATAGTTATAGGTGCGGTCGCTTCCTTTATCTTTTAAATATAATTATAAAAACTCTAAACTACTGAATCTTATTATTTAATATATTAGTAGTAGTATTCTACTAGGCGTTCCTCTACTGCTAGTCGATCCTTATATATAGTAGATCTCTTGCCCGCCTTGGTTTAAAACCTTAGTAATATAAAGAAGTCGTCTCTCTTAGCCTTTATATTAGCATAAGAGATAGGTCGGATTAAGGCTTCTTATTTAAAGGAGGTTAATATATCTTCTATATTATATAAAGTTTGTTTTAAAGAGGAGGCTAGTCGAGGCTCGCTAGTAGAGTCGGCCAGTATAAGGGATTCGTCTTCTATAGGGTTTTAAAGGGTATCCTCTCTAATTAAGAGGTTGCTTGACTTAGGAGGTACTAGCGTTATTATCTTAAGGTTGATTCTCTTAAAGTAAGAGGTCCTTATATGACGTTTTCGTCTTATCAAAGGCTATAGTCAGGAAATGCCTTAACTTATAGATTTTACAATTTCTTTTAAAATCAGTCGAGAGCTATTAACTATCGATAGTTATTCTAACTAAGTCTATTAGCTCTTCTTTCGATTCTTAAGTTTAGAAAGGGACCAAACGTCGAGGCTATTCTTTAAGTTGCTTTTGCATATTATAAGAGTCGGTTAGAAGAAGGGTCTTTAAAGGGGTACTAGTCCTTTGCTAAGTATATTATATCGCCTTATAAGGCCGGAGGGGGTATAAGCTTTAAATTATATAATAGTAGAAGCAAGGTATAAGTCGATAAAGTTATTAAAATTAAGGCTGCTAAATTGTATAGAATTCAAAGCTAAGGAGTATATACAAAGTAGGGAGCCTTCCTTTTAATATGCTCTCCTTAGCCTACGACTCTTAGAAGTCGATTTCTACTAATAAGTTATATTCTGTCTATTAAAGGAAAGGTATAGTAAAGGTGCGGCGTATCTATTGCATCAGTCTATTTCGCCTCTGTTTCTACTCGGACAGTTCTCGTACTTTTGTCGCGACTATAGTACAACCGTGCCGTGACACTCGCTCAATTGTATTAAGGTAAAAAGTGCACTTTCCTTAAAGGAACCCACTTATAGGTCCGGCCTAAGAGTCAATTTCTATAATATCACCTTTAAGATAATATAAAGTCTATCTTTGATTTTAGCTTTAAAGATCACTTTATAGTTGTTATTTATAAATTATATAAATTGATTATTAAAAACTCTTATACAATTCAACTCTATATAGATCTTATAGCTAGATAAAAGATTAATGCTTAAGCTAAGCATAAGGAGAACATTTTGCAAAAGGAAAGAAATGCTAGTGATATTCATCTCTACTATACCTATCGAGTCTATATACAACTTTCTACTATTAACCTTAATAGAGCGCCTTTTTATTTTAATAAGCAGGCCTTTAAATAGGTAGGGTTTATTAATCATATATGCTATATAACTAGTATCATTATATTAATTGGATTTAAGAATCTTATAAAGATCGGCTTTTAAAATGTAAGCATCTTTATTATAATTATCATCTAAATTATCAGAAGTGGATTTAAATTCAAATTACCTATTATTATTATTAAAGGTATTTACTAAAGTTTTAGCTAAATAGCCTTTTCCTTTGCCTTTCCTTAATAGTTGCAGCCTTTAGTAGGATAAAGGCAGTTTGCTTCTTGACTTCTGCTTTAATTGCTTCTTAATATTAAAGCTAGCGACTATATTAATCAGTTGCCTTTTAACTTTATAATTAGTAATATTATAAGCACTATTATAGAAGTAGTATCTCTGATAAGCTTAAGGGCTTATCCCGCGCTCCTTCCTCTTCTTAAGCTTATCTTTGCCTTATAATATAGTATTTGCCGATTTAAAGCGTCCTTTAAGGTCTTACTTAATAGTTCAAAGGAGGTCGATCTTCTTATAGATCTTAAGGTTAGGTTAAATAAGAAGAGATTATTTTATAATAGCAAACTTAAAAGGGAGGCTATTAAGTAGGAAACTAAAAAGCTAAGTTTCCTTAAAAGTCATAGCTATCCTAGGATCTGCGGCTTTTACTCTCCTTCTCACTTTATATAGTATAAACTAGGCAAAGTCTATATTTATATCTATATCCTTACTATCTTTGTCTTTTCTATATTAAAATAAAGTGATCTACTATAGTAGATATTAAGTATTAAAGGCAGTTGTTTAAAAGTATTTTACCTTTAAAGTATCTTATCTTATCTTCGCATTATTATAAACTTAAATAAAATCTCGATCTTTATCGCTTAAACCTCTATTGATCTTAAGCTTACATTTGGCTAAGGCCAGCCTATATTCCTTCTCCTTTTCTATATTTAAAATCTGCCTTTAAGATTCTTGGTTATTATCTATTAAAGCTTTTAAGCTAAGCTTATTTAATATATTTAGCAAATCCTTAGCAGTTGTATTAGCTATTAAAGTAGAAGTAGACGAATCGGTAGAAGGAGTATAAAGGGCTATTCTCGCGTATTTAATAAGTATCTTTTGAATCGCTATTTCGATGCCTTTGCTCTTAAAGTAAAGCTCTAAATCGTTGAACCATTGTTGCCAGTTCTTTTAAAAGAGTTAGAGGTCTTTAGGTCTAGTGTTTCGGTCGGAATCAGAAGCTATTACCGTTTCGAATAGAATTGCATTTAAAAATCAAATAAATTAAATAGTTAAAGGCACTCCTCCTATCGAAAAGTCGAAATGATTAAATAGCGGGTATTATAGAAGTATTAAATGGGGAGGAAGTCCTCTTGTCGAAAAGGGTTTTTTAAGCTATAACGCAAGGAATCACACCTCCTATAAAATATAGTAAAGCAAGGAATCACACCTCTTGTAGTACCAAAGGGGTTATAGAGCAAGGAATCACACCTTTTGCAATATAGGTTAGCTAAATAAGGAATCATACCTTCTATTCGCCGATTGCTTACCTCTTACTATAAGTCTTATTCAACTTCCTACTAATAGTTGCAGCGCAAGTACTTTCTAAGGGAAGTTAATAATCTATTATCGGTCTATCTAAGGCTTATAACCTATTAAGCTTAAGTAAGTCGGCGCAGTAGGTATAGGAAACTTCTAAAGGTCAATAGTCGATATATTAGTAAGAGTTAAGGAAGGAAGGTTACCCCTTTCTTACCTACAGCTATATACATATCAATATCCTACTAACTAAGCAGTAGGGTCATATGATAATACATCGGAGTGATGGCTATATCACCCATCTCAACATTTAATAGTATTAGCAAGGGCTTTAAGTAGTCCCTTTATACGATTCTTTAGTAACTTTGAGATTTTAAATTCCTAATCTCCTAATGCCTTCCTTCTTTAAATCGTTTGCTAAAAGGGTGCTTCTTTAAGTCCTACTATCCTTTTAAAGGCTTTAGTAGAAAGCTTTAATATTATAAGCGGTTAAAAGACTGCGCTCTATCCTTTACCTAACTATTAATTGCAACTTTAATAATTATATAAACTATTAAATAGTCCTTCTTATCTTCCTTTATCTATTCGTTCGCTTAAAAGGTTAATATAAACTCTTATATATATAAAGAGTAGGGTAAATCAATATTGCTTTAAAAGAGCATATGCTTTAAAATAGTAGTATATACTTTTAAAGTCTCCTATTACTTAACGCTTAAGCGTCTTATCCTCTTTTACTTAAAAAGAGGGAGTTCCTCCTTACGCTTTTCTCTATAAGTCTCTTCCTTTATTTTTATTATTACTAAAGGTTCTTTTAAAAGTTTAGGTAGCTCTATCTCTTAAGCCTATAGTCTTTAAGCTAGTATTATAACTTAAGGTATTATATTATTAAGGCCTACTCCTTTTATTAAGTCGCTTCTTATAAGACTATTAAAGCTCTTCCTAAATCTTAGTAGTAGTACCTTTAGCCTTTTACCAAAGTTTATTAAAGCTTGCCTTTATAACTAAAGACTTTATCTTAAAGCCCTTAAGCTATCTCTATTCCTATATAGAATAGCAGCTAAAGATTTGCCGATCGCCTTATAGAACTTATCTCTAAAGACTCCTTTAAAGTCGTCTATAGTTTCTTCTTTAATAGGGCCTTTATAAAGAATCATTACCTTTAAGCTCTAGTCGCTATTTGCCTTTTTAAAGACTGGCAAAGTGGCTTCTAGTTCGCTTGCTTCTACCCTTAAGTTTCTAAGTAGGTCTCTTAGAGAATTTGGATTTAAGTTAAGGCCTTCTATATTATTAGTTAGAGGCTATAGAGCAGCGTCGGTCTATAATATAGGCTCTTCTTATATAGCGGCTTCTTCTGCAGCGATTGCGTTCGGCCTTGCGATAAGCTCCGATTCTTCGAAAATGCCTTCGAACTTAGCGTCTTAAGCTCCTTCTCTCTCTCTAATTAATTAGAGGGTTATCTTAAGTTCTTAGCGCAATATAGGGTTTATATACTTAGCTTTTGGACTATAAAAAAGAGACTTATCAAATTCGATATTATAAGTTATTATTACTTACTAAAATATAAGAACTTAGATTTTATAAATATTAAAGGTAATATATCTAATTAAATAACCTAAGTGCCTTTGTAATTCAATTTTAAAGGTTTGGCAGTCCCTTCCCGCCTCCTTCTCCTTAATTAAAGGGTATACGCAAGCGCTATATATATAAACGCAACTCTAGTTAGGCTTTAAGCTTACTATTATCTACTTAATAAGCAGCGGCTTATAGAATCGAAAATACTACTTAAACCAACTATAGAAAGCCTTGCTTAATAAGATCATCTTCTTCCTAGCGAGTAGGGAGATATTATAAAGGTATATAGCAGCCTTTATAACCTTTAGCCAAAGGCTTATTAAAAGCCTAGCGTAGATCCTCATTTTAATAAAGCGTTTAATCAACTCCTTTCTTACTTGCTCTGCGCTTCTATTAGGTTAGTATATATAGGTAAGAGTAAGCTTTAAATTAATTCCCTCCTCTTTTACCTATCTCTAGTACTTTATAAGAGAGTCTTCCCTTAAGGAGATTATTAAAGTATTATTATCTTATCTAATCTTATAAATAGAAAGCCTATATTAGCATTTTACCTATGCTTTAAAGGCCTAAAGGACCTTTATAACTATATCTCTACCCTTTAATCTTAATAGGAACGTCTAAAGTATACTACTATACTTATCCTTAATTAAAAGAACCTATAAGTAACTATTATATAAGTTGTTTAAAAAGTTAAAGAGATCCTAGGAGATCTTAAAGAAGGGCCTTAAAGATCGGTTCTTAAAGGTAGCGTAAGAAATAACTTACCTAATAGACGCTATTACGTATATAAGGCACTTTAGCCTTTATATTCCCTTGATCTTTACTCCTTTAGTGCACTTAACTAGCGCTTAAAGAGCCTCTACGCCTAGGTGGCTAGCGCAAAGGTACTAAGTATATATATTATTATCCTATACCTTAGTAGGTATATAGCTAGATTAGAACCTATTATAAAGCATTATCTTAGCTATAAGAAACGCTATTAAGGTAGAGAAGTTATATTAAAGCATATTTAAAAGATCTAAATAGTTAATAGGCTTATATTTAAAGAAAATGAGATTATAGTAACGCTTTAACTAAGCTTGCTTTATAGAATTTTCAATACTCTTAAAGCGCAAAGTAAGGTCTACCTTAGAGTATTAAAAACCCTTATCCGCAAGGAGCCTTTTTAAAATAATATTAGTAGTAAACTCCTTTATAATAATAATATTGCGTAGCATTATTCTTATAAGAGAGCTATTATATTATAAAAGAGAGTCTACTATATATCTATTACCTCTCTTAATAATTAAGAGTCTTAAGGTACTTGCTTTAATATATTACTATAAGTTGCTAAAAGGCTTAAAGGTGCCTGCGATAAGTAAATCCTTTAAATTAATAATATGAGTAATTGCGCAATTATTAAAAAGCGTACTTAAGGAAAGCGGGTAGCGTTCTAGCTTAAAGAGGTGGTAGATATTAAACGATTCTTCAAAAGCGTTAAAGGCAAAGGGATCTATTATTATAAAGACTGGTGAGTTCTTCCTTTTACTACCTGAACTATCCTCCTTAAAGGCTGAAGCCTTTCCCTTAAATTTGTCAATTGCTATTACTATAATATCATTCTCCTTAAGCTATACTTAAAGACCTTTGAACTAGTCTCCTGCGTTTAATGCCTTTTGTATTTATAGGACTTCCTTTTGCAAAGGGAGAACCTTTATATTTTCCTTGCGCCTATCTATAATATATAATAGTTTCCGATAGTCCTAGGGCTTCTAATAGTGATTTTTAAAACCTCTATAAGGGCACTTAGGCCTGATCTCCCTTCTAGAGCTTATAGAGCGATTTTAGGAGCTGTTTGCTAAAGCCTGCGAAAGGGTTTCGGCATTTAAAAGAGACTCTTAAGTAGTAAAAACTACTAGTCCTTTATTATCAATTGCTTTATTAGATTTAATACCCGCTAAGGTATAGCTTAGCTGTATTAGGTTATACTTGCATAAGGTTCCTATTTACTTATTAATGATAATTTCCTCCTTTAAGCGAGTCGCCTAACTCGGATTTGTAACGGCACAGAACCGCCGAGATGCGAGATCAAGTATAGGAGCAAGAAGTAGTGCAAAAGGCGTATTCTATAGGTCTAATACAAAGGAAACGAAGAAGTTAGAGAGCCCTTTCTATAAGAGAGCCCTTCTCCCTTATATATATAAGCAGCTCCAAGCTCTTTGCCCGTTTATATAATATTATGTAAGAATATCCTTTTATACCTTTAAGGTCGATTCGAAATAACCCTATATCGAATCGAGATTGCAAAACTTTAAAACGCTATAATACCGTACTCCTAGGTAATTGCACTAATTGGAGATGCAGCTGTTATACTACCCTCCTCCTTTAAGAACGCTTACTTATAAGCGTTAATAGGTTATGACGATTTTCGTATAGTAATATGCTTAGCGCATTATTATAAGAACGGTACTATTCTATATTTGGTTTAGCGCGAGTCGCATTATATACTCAAATTTGTTTTTCCTTTTATAAGATCTTCCTTCCTTAGTATAATAACTATATATAACTGCATAGGTCCCCTACTCCTACTACTATAGCGCAGGGCTAATGCATAATAGTAGAAATAATTACTACTACTACTACTAACTACTATAAGTAAGTTTGCCCTAATCTAAGGTCGAATCGCGTTTAATATACGTAGTGCTAATTCCCCTGCTATTAGGCGCCCTCGCGGTAGCCTACCGCGTTTATTACTACTAGTATATATAGCGCCTTATGCGCAATATTACGCATAAGTGCGAATTTAAGTTTAAATATAGTAAAAAGTGCTACTAGTACTAGGAGCAGAAGGCAAAATACATCCTTATAAGTACCTTGAATCGACTCTTTAGTTCTATTTGCGCTAACGCTTATTTATAGCTTCCCTTTTATATTAAGGAGGAGTTCGCAGTACTATCTACGGCCCTTAAGGAGTAGCAAGGGAAGGCTGCTTAGCAGTAAGAGGAGGATAATAGTAGCGATAATAATAATGCGCGGGCGGTTTCGGTAGGGAATTGTAAAATGCTCTATTAAAAGGCGGTCCAGCGCGCCTAGGTCCTTATCAACCTCCTACTAATAGCTAGTGCAAAGGCTTTGACTAGCCACTTTTAAATCGAGCGTACTAGCCTTATAGAGCTTTGCTTTATAGCTAAGGCTATAGTAAGCCAGCTAAAGGAGGTCTAAGCGATAGTTACTATAAATTAAACTTAAATTAATATCAAATCAATCGCTAACTTTCTAATAGAAGTGCGGCAACCTTATTAAGTTCTAATTAGCAAGGTTAAAGTAATCCAGCTAAACTATACTAAGCCTCCTAAGGTCTATTGCTATATTAGTAAAGCAGACTACTATAGCGGTAAAGTCTCTTATAAAAGGAAGGAGGCTTATAATAATAAGGGTAGCATTAGGCGCAGCGGCTAGTAAGGCGGCGCTAGCGGCGGTAAGAGGAGGTCAGGGTCGTTTTAAGCGGGGGCATAGATAGGAGGCGAGCTCTAGCTTTAGAATAGAGTTAGAGCTTATCTCTTTAAGCGCAAAGGAGGAAGGGTTAAAGGAGTTATAAAAGGAGGGGGCAGTAGGCCTAGTATTATTATTTTTATATTTTTTATTATTTTTCTCCTTTTTTTTTTTTTATATTTTTAAATTTATTTACTAACCTATTTCGCATCTAGTCTATTATCTTTTAAGTGACTATAATCATCTATACCGCTTTCCTAAGCCTTTAGCTAAGCTTATAAGTTCTAAAGTAGTCCTAGCTTTATAAGATTGGCCTAATAAAAGTCGCAAATCTTATATAAGGATCTTGCAAAATTTAAAGTGCGATATTAATTAGGATTAAGATTATAACTAATCCATTTGACCTAGTACTCTAAGTTCTCTTAAGATAAGCGTATATCTAGTATCTTAAATACTTTATATTCTTCTTATCCTACGATCTTTTTTATAATAGGCTAAGGTTATTCTTAACTTAGCAAAGGGTTCTATAAATCTTTAAATAGTAGCTTTAGTATAAAGATATTATATATTATAGAACTTATAAGCAGCTTAATTTAATATAAATTGCCTACCTTCTTAAGAACCTTAAAAGGACTATCCTATTAATTAGCCAGTTTCTTACTAAGGTAATAGTTCTTAAGATTTTTTATCAAAAGGTAGACTATATCTTTAGGTTTTTAATTAATCTCCCTTTAGTATTAATTTATAAACTTATATATTTTCTCTTAGGCGCGTTTTATATTACCTTTTGCTACCTCTTAAGCTAAGTGCATCCTCTTTGCTACTAGCCTAGCCTCTGCTTAGTTCAATCTCTCTTATAAGTTAGAAGGTTTTAAAGAGATCTAATCCTAACTTATCTAAGGTGCAATTCCATACTTAAGCTAATATAAAGTTATACTAATAGAAGCATAAAGGAGGGTAGATTGCGTATAATCTATTAATAGAATCAGCTTACTTTAATTATCTTAATAGTAATTAATAAAAGGCTATAGCCTTAAATTAATATACTTATTTATAATCTTTGTTTAGCCGTCAGTTTCCTTATAGTACGCTATAAAGAGTTTAATTTTAATACTAATAATATAATAGAACTCTTTTTAAAATAAGGAGACGAATTAAGGACCTTGGTCTAAGGTGATTGTCTCTAGAGTATGGCCGAATCGATAGATCTATTAAACAAATAATCGGGCGGTTCTTTAAGCGTCGATATCCTTTTAATAAGGGATTATAATAGTACTCTTACTAAGTCGGTCTATAAAAACTAGGATTCGATCAAAACCGTGCTTATTAAGAGGGAAATCCTTAAAATCTATATATAAGTACTATATAAGATAGTTAGGAATAGGGAGGAGTTGCAAAAGGCCTTATTATTTAGTTATCTTTAAATATAAGAATTAATAAGGTCTGCAGTTTGTAACGAATCTTTTGCAATCCGAACCTATCCTAACCTAATAGTACTTAAGAGTAAGAAGCTAGTAAGTCTTTAAGCTATTAAGGTGCGCGCTTAAAGGTTGGTTATAAGCTTCTTAAATTAGATAAGTGTATAAGGGAGTATTATAGTATATGTAAAGACGCTTCTTAAAGTAAAGCAATCTGTCTTTTAAAGAGTAATTCTTAAGAAGGTTGGCGCGAATCTCTTAAAAGGATTTGCAGTTATTTTAATAAAGCTTCTTAATTAAATCAAAGGAATCCTTAGGTTAATTTAAGGTCGAATTAAGAGTATCGGTTAATATTAGGGTAAAGGTACCTTCGGCAGATTCGGCGAGAAATTTATCAGCTAGTTTAGTATTAATTCGAAGGTTTAATAAGGCAAAGGAAATCAAAACTTAAGATCGGCTATTTAGCTTTGCTTATTTGTAAACCGGTATATCCTACTTTTAATAGCTAAGAATATTAGCCTTCTAGTTGTCTTTCTTAAGAGTATATATAATTCGAAAATTGAAGTTAGATAAAAATTCCATCTATTAGCACTATTTTATAGTTAAAACCTTAGTAGTTATAAAGTACTTAAAGGAGCAGTGATTTGAGTAAATATCAACCCACTCCTTAAGTGATATAAGCTTAGGTCTCTATTTATAGTAGGATTTAATAATAGTAAAGAGTTCCTTATTATATATTTTCTAATTAGGTTTATAGTTAAAGAGTATATGCGAATAGAAGCCAATTGGGTACTATTACTTATTAGAGTATTATTAAAAAAGTACTTTAGCGATAATGCTATCAGAAGCATTAGTTTCCAGCTTTATAAGCAAGTTGGGGTTAAAATAGTAAATCCGCTAAATTGAAAGCAATTGCTTGCAAAGCTCTTTAAAAGTGATTCGATACTCTTCTATCTAATTCTAAGGTACTATCGGTTAGGTTAGAATAGAAAGGGGTTTGGCAATTAGCTTAAAGTTGCAAATGAATTATTAATAGAACTTGCAAAATCCTAAGTAGGACTTTACTTTAATAATAGTTTTAAGTACTTTTAATTGCGCAATAGTTCGACCTTTTCAAGGTTTAGTTCGATCCTAGTTATTATTAAAATGTATTTAAGATATTAAGTTTAAGTAATATAGAACTTGCACTTTTTAATATCTACTTAAAGGCTAGCTTCTAAGAGTCGTTTTAATACCTTTTTAATATAACCTTAATATTCCTTAATATTTTTAAAATAAATTAAAATATCATTTAAATACGCTATATAAAAATCATTTAAGTAATTTAAAAGAATATTATTCATATACTACTAATAAGTACTAGGTCTATTATAAAGGCCAAATAGGAGAACCTTATATTTATAGGATCTGTATCTTATTCGAAAGGTAGTATATTCCTTTAATTTAAAGTCCATTTGTATCTGATTAAAAGCGGCTTAAATATCTAACTTTATGAAAATCTTAGCTTTAGATACTCGCCTTAAAAGCTCGTCTATCCTTAGAATCGGGTAAGCGTCCTTCTGAGTTAGTGCGTTTAGCTTTCGGTAATCTATGCAAAATCGGAGGCTACTATTAGCCTTCTTTACAAATAGTACTAGCAAAGCGAAAGGGCTAGTACTTATCTTAATAAAGCCTTTGTCTAAATTCTTAAGTAAGTACTCCTTTATAACCTTAAGCTCCTTAGTAGATTGACGGTAGAAGGGCGAATAGGCATTAGGCAAGGGCCCTTTTAGCTATATCTTATAATTATAGTACTAATAGGAAAGGAGGGTATTTGCATCCCTTTTTAAGAAGGCTTATCTTAAAGATCGGTACTATTTTAAGAGTCGATTGTTAATTAGCTTTTTAATATTAGGATTTTTAAGCTTATATCTTTCCTTTAGAATCCTATCTACTTTATAAATACTAGTTTAAAAGAACTCAATCTCCTTATACTTTATATTATAATAAAAGGCGTTAGCGCTAATTTCGCAAATAGGAATTGCAGCTTTAGGGCATTTGCAAATAAGGTCAGATTATAATCGATTCATATTAGACTGTTTTCCTAAATCTAGCTTAATTATAGGCAAGGGCGCTAGTTTAATAATAGCAATAAGGATTTTGCACTTAGCTAGGACTACTAAATTGATATAAGACTATCTTCTATTAATCTATTAAGCTTTATCTATAGCTATTTCCTATTCTTTACAATTAATATTAGCTTAATAATTAGATCGGATCCGAAGTCCTTTAAAAGGGGGAAGATAAATAATGATTTCCTTTGCAAATTAAGGAGATAAGAGGTAATATAAAGGCTATATAAATCAGTTCTCCTTTAGATTAAGTTTAAATTAGAATTAGCATATCCATTTGACTTTAATAATAGTATTACGCTAGCCTAGGTTAAGAATAACCTAAGGGCAGTTATAAATACGCCTTTTATCAATTGTTAAGTAAAAGCATATATAGTATATAGCTTGCGCGCAAATGGTATTTTAAAATCTATAAATAGGAATAAGGGCTAAAAGAGGAAGAATTTTAAAGCTAGTCGCTTTTAAAAGATATATAAAAAGGGAACAATTTAAAAAAAGGTAACCAAAGGCTCTAGTATCTATTAAAGCTAATAATAATACTCTAAGTCCATTTATACTAATAGTATAAGAGGTTAGGAATTGCTTCTCTTTTATTAAAGAGTGTTAAGATGGGTGATACAGCTATCACTCCGATGTATTGTTATATGACCCTACTGCTTAGTTAGTAGGATATTGATATATATATAGCTATAGGGAAGAAAGGGGTAACCTTCTTTCCTTAACTCTTACTAATATATCAACTATCGACCTCTAGAAGTTTCCTATACCTATTGCGCCGACTCACTTAAGCTTAATAGGTTATAAGCCCTGGATAGACCGATAATAGATTATTAACTTCCTTTAGAAAGCACTTGCGCTGCAACTGTTAGTAGGAAGTTAAACGAGACTTGTAGTAAGAGGCGAGCAATCGGCGAATAGGAGGTGTGATTCCCTATTCAGCCAACCCGTATTGCAAGAGGTATGATTCCTTGCTCTATAACCCTTTGGTACTGCAAGAGGTGTGATTCCTTACTTTACTGTATTTCGTAGGAGGTATGATTCCCTATGTTATAGCTTAAAAACCCTTTTCGATAAGAGGACTTCCTCCCTATTTAATACTTCTATAACACCTGCTATTTAATCATTTTAACTTTTCAATAGGAGGAGTGCCCTTAACCATTTAATTTATTTGATTTTAAATGCAATTCTATTTGAAATAGCAATAGCATCCGATTCCGATTGAAACACTAAGCCTAAAGACCTCTAACTCTCTTAGAAGAACTGGCAATAATAGTTCGACGATTTAGAGCTTTACTTTAAGAGCAAAGGCATTAAAATGGCGATTCAAAAGACACTTATTAAATACGCAAAAATAGCCCCCTATACTCCCTCTACCGATTCGTCTACTTCTACTTTAATAGCTAATACAACTGCTAAGGATTTGCCAGATATACTAAATAAGCTTAGCCTAAGAGCTTTAGTAGATAATAATTGAGAATCCTAAAGGCAGATTTTAAATATGGAAAAGGAGAAGGAGTATAAGCTAGCCTTAGCCAAATGCAAGCTTAAGATTAATAGAGGTTTAAGCGATAAAGATCGAGATTTTATTTAAGTTTATAATAATACGAAGATAAGATAGGATACTTTAAAGGTAAAATACTCTCGGACAACTGCCCTTAATACTTAGTATCTGCTATAGCGGATCACTTCATTTTAATATAGAAAAGACAAAGATAGTAAGGATATAGATATAAATATAGACTCTACTTAGTCTATACTGCGTAAAGCGAGGAGGAGAGTAAGAGCCGCAGATCCTAGGATAGCTATGACTTTTAAGGAAACTCAGCTTTTTAGTTTCCTACTTAATAGCCTCCCTCCTAAGTTCGCCGTTATAAAACAATCTCTTCTTATCTAACCCAACCTTAAGATCTACGAGAAGATCGACTTCCTTCGAACTGTCGAGCAAGACCTCGAAGGACACTCTAAATCGGCAAATACCGCATTATAGGGCAACAATAAGCCCGAGAAGAGGAAGGAGCGCGGGACGAGCCCTTAAGCTCATCGGGGATGCTACTTCTATAATAGTGCTTATAATATTACTAATTGTAAAGTTAGAAGGCAACTGATCAATATAGTCGCTAGCTTTAACATTAAGAAGCAATTGAAGCAGAAGTTAAGAAGCAAACTGCCCTTATCCCACCGAAGGCCGCAACTACTAAGGAAAGGCAAAGGAAAAGGCTATTCAATTAGAACTTTAGCAGATACCTCTAATAACAATAGTAGGTTATTTGAACCTGAATCCACTTCCGATAATTCAGACGATAATTATAATAAAGATGCCTATATCTTAAAAGCCGATCTCTATAAGATCCCTGAATCCGACTGGTATAGTAATACTAGTTGCATAGTATATATGACTGACAAACCCTACCTATTTAAAGGCCTACTTACTAAAATAAAAAGGCGCTCTATTAAGGTTAGTGGTAGAAGGTTGTATACGGACTTAATAGGTATAGTAGAGATGAATGTCGCTAGCGTTTCTTTCCTTTTGCAAAATGTTCTCCTTATACTTAGCTTAAGCATCAATCTCTTATCTAGCCGCAAGATCTATACGGAATTAAATTGTATAAGAGTTTTTAATAATCAATTCATATAGTTTATAAATAATAACTATAAAGTGATTTTCAAGGCCAAAATCAAAAATAGACTTTATATTATCTTAAAGGTAATATTATAAAAATTGACTCCTAGGCCGGACCTATAAGTGAATTCCTTTAAGGAAAGTGCACTCTCCGCCCTAATACAATTAAGCGAGGATAGGGAGAATAGATGGACTCTTAAGCTGGGATCATAAGTGAATTTGGCAGAAATGACTCCTAGGCTAGGACCGCGAGTAGATTCTGCAAATTCGCTAACAACGACTCTTAGGCTGGGATCGCAAGTGAAATTCGCAGAAATGACTCCTAGGCCAGGACTGCGAGTGAAATTCGCGAATTCGTTAGAGACAACTCCTAAGCTGGGACTGCGAGTGGATCTTGCTATTTCTAGGAAATCGACTCCTAAGCCGGGACTGCGAGTAGATCTCGCGGTTTTACTAAAAACGACTCCTAAGCCAGGCTCGCAATTAGAAAACGGCAAAACCTCGAACTGCTATCATTAGTCCTTTCCAGCCGCCGATGATGAAGTATCAACTGACAACGGGCTACTAAAGCTATTAAAAGCCGAAAGCCTATTAAGGTATTAGCTAATGCATAGAAGATTCGCGCATCTAGGGCTAGAGAAATTGAGGGGCTTGCATAAGGTCTTAACCCTAAAACGGAAGATCTAAGTACCGAAGGATCGCCTAGTGTGCCGAATTTGCAAGCTAATAAAACTTCGAAATCGGACGCGAACTAAGCTTAGTCTATAGAAAGATTCGATACTAGCGCTAATATCTATCGATACTGCCGGACTATTTACAACCTCGATCAAAGGAAATAATTAGTTTTCTCAAATAGTAGATAACTCCACTCGGCAGACATAGACCATTTGCGCTAGGACTAAATCTAAGCTTATAGAAAAGCTGGAAACTTAGAAAGTGATAGAGGAACGCTAGACCTAGTTAAAGCTAATAGCTATTAGGTCTAATAACGCATTAGAGATTAGAGTAAAGCTTAACAAATGGGCAAAATAAGGAGTTCGTTACAAACTAACTGTAATATACGAAGGTTCCTATTAGAATGGCATCGCTGAGCGAAGCATCTAATAAGTAGAGACTGACTATCGCGCTCTACTGCGAGATGCTGACCTGCTATTAGAATTCTAGGACCTTGCGGTTAAGGCAGACGCATACTTACGAAATAGAACAGGTAGTGGACTAATAGTCAATAGCACCCGAATATCGCCATATAAGGCATATTTCGAATAGAAACTAAGCCTGGACCATATCCGTATCTTTAGAAGCGTCTGCTACTCCTATATTAGCCCGAAGTCCTGGCCCGCGGGTATAAAGAGTAAGAAGCTAATAGACTGAGGTAGAGAGTATGTATTTATTAAGTATATTAAATAGATAATAAAGCAATAGATAGTATATGCGCTAGATCTAAGGCGAGTAATCACATCCTTAGTAGTTGAGTTTAACAAATCTTAAAATAAGAGGGAGCTGTCCTTAAAGCTCCGCATACCTAGAGATTCGCAAGGTATACCACTCGACGGTAATACTATTAAGCCGAACTAATAACCCCTTTCTCTTAGCTCAGGCATATTAAGCGCACCCGCTGATCAACGACCAGCTAGTCGTCCAAAGGCCGAATAGACCATTCCTATTGTCTGCGAACTACCTAAAGTACGGAACAACTTCGATATCGTCGTCCTTTTAGTTAAAGCGCCTATAGTAAAGGATATTCCTAAAATAGGTACAAGTAATAATAAGCCTCTACTACTAGAAAGCGGTTCCCCAAATGATAAGCCTATAGAACCCACAGCCGAACCTACGTCCTTAAAGAGGAATAGAGACCTAGAATTAAAAGACACCTTAGACGAACGCGAGTCTAAGCGTATCCGGGCTATAATAGCGCATAGGATCTATAAGCTCGAACTTCAATAGAGCTTCGATAAAGATAATGCGTTCCTAGCCGCTAGGGAGATAATGAAAATCTCTCTTCTAAAGACGTACGACGAAGCTGTCAATAACCCAGAGAATGGAGCAGCATAAAGTAAGGCAATCTAAAAGGAGATAAGCTCTCTTACTGCAAATAGCATATAGATAGAGGAACCGACGCTAAAGGACGTGAACTTAGTATTAACGAAGTGGGTCTTTATAATTAAGATATATGCAGATAGAACCCTAAAGCGTTATAAGGCAAGGCTTATAGCTAAGGGCTTCTCCTA
This sequence comes from Diplocarpon mali, assembly GCA_024741835.1. Lineage (NCBI taxonomy): Eukaryota > Fungi > Ascomycota > Leotiomycetes > Helotiales > Drepanopezizaceae > Diplocarpon > Diplocarpon mali. The sequence goes on from JAENRP010000021.1 coordinate 177,337, forward strand.
ATAGTATAGAGAAGACTACTTTAATACGTTCGCGCCAATAGTTCGCATGGACACCCTTCGCATATTTATAGTGATAGTAGCCGCTAAGGACCTTGAATGCAGATAGTACGATATTAAAAATGCATTTATTAAAGCGACTATAAAGGAACGGATTTTTCTCTCCCGACCTAACAGTATTTCTATACGCGCTAGCCACTCTCTTTGTATACTCCGCAGTATCTATAGGCTCAAATAATCAGCCTATGATTAGAACCTCTTATATAGCTCTGCTCTAGTGGAAATAGGATTCGTTCAAAGCCTAGCTAACCCTTGTCTATTTACCTATACTAAGCGTAGAATCAAGTTGCTACTATATATCGACGATATTACTACAGCTGCGAAAACAACTACTCAATTGGATTGGTTCTTTATAACGATTCAGAAACGTTTTAATACTAAGGATCTAAGGGGAATTCATAAGATCCTCGGCATCTGCATCATAAGGAACCGCTCTACTCGAGAACTCTGGTTAGATCAAGAGCAGTATATCAAGAAGATCCTAGACCGAATGGGACTCTCTACTTATGCTCCCAACTTCAAGCCAAAGCGTACTCCAATTAAAGGAAAGTATAATAAGTTGGAGCCTGCTAATGAAAATGAGCAAAGAGGAGATCTAAAGAAGTACTAATAGGACATTGGAGCGATTATATATGCTATAGTATATATAAGACCAGATATCGCCTTTGTCATTAAGCAACTTAGTCAGAACCTAAAGGATCTGACAATTTGATATAAGAATGCAGTCAAGCGACTTAAAAGGTACCTTCGATCGATAATCATATAGAAGGTGAGATATAGACTAACGAAACATATAAGCGCAAAGCTCAAGGTATATACCGATTCCGACTAGGCAAATATGAAAGGTCGGAAAAGTATATCTGGAAGCGTAGCAGTACTATATAGTAGACCTATGTCATAGGGAAGTAGGAAGTAGAAATCAGTGGCTACTGCAAGCACTAAGGCCGAATATATATCGATATCATCAAATTGCAAGCAAGGATTATAGATCGCCTAAGTTCTAAAAGATATAGGTTTCACTAAGTATATTAGATGAGATAGGAACTGTATTGATCTCCAAGTAGATAATATAGGGGCGATTGCACTTATAAAGAATCCACACTTATATAAGCGATCGAAATATATCAATATTGCCTACCACTTCATCTGCGACCTTATTGCAAAGAATAAGTTGTCGATCACCTATATCTCAACCGATCGAATAATAGTAGATGGATTTACAAAGCTACTAAAGACGGTTGTAAAGTTCGAAGCGTTTAAAGATATGCTAAGGTTATAGAAGATAATAGGGGCTTAGCAGGCTTAAGGACGACTCCTGGGCCCGCCCCGCGAGTTAGGTTACGTAGTCTTATAGAGGAAAGTTTTTAGATCGACTCCTAGGCCTGGACCGTAAGTTAAGTTATATAGTCTTATAAAGGAATATCTTTTAGGAAATTTGACTCCCGGTCCCGCCCTACGAGTAGGAATAGTGATTTCAATAGAGGTTGCTATTAATTGATTATTTTTAATTTAAAGAGATACTTAAGAGTTGGATTAGCGCAAAAGGATAATTGTTATTTTCCTGACTGTAGGTCAATCGGAGTAAGGTCTAAGTAAGGGTATTAAGATAGGTGATATAGCTATCACTCTAATATATTATTATATAACCCTACTGCTTAGTCAGTAGGATATTGACACGTATATAGCTATAAGGAAGAAAGGGGTAACCTTCCTTCCTTAACTCTTACTAATATATCGACTATCGACCTCTAGAAGTTTCCTATACCTACTGCGCCGACTCACTTAAGCTTAATAAAGAGTTAAGATCTAGCTTTAATAAGTCGCACTTTCGCAAGCCTAAGTAAGAGTCTTTTCCTAAGCCTTTTCGTTTTCCTAATCTTCTTCCGTTTTAACCCTATTCTTAATTAAATCTAAAGTCGGATCATCTTCCTTTATATCTTTTAAGGTATTAATCTTACTTATAGAAGGATACTTAATCTTATAGTAACCAGTTTTGCTATAGGTCTAGTAAGTAGCTTACTTAAAGGGCAAAGTAAGAGAACTAGCCTTAGCTGGCGTATCTTAGTAAAAAGGGGTAATAGGCTTTAGGGCTAATAGCCTAGAAACTTAAGTGGTATTTCTAGCGCTCGGACTGCAAGCGGTCTTATTAAAGAGCGAACCGGATATCTTCTAATATAATACTAAGGTTATCTTACTTTTAATCGAAGGGTTAAGAAGTTGGTTACTTTAGCGTTTAGCATTAAAGGCATTCAATTGGTTAACTATAATAGTATAGTCCTTCCTTTAAAAGGCCTTAGCTAAAGCGTAAGTAGCTCTAAGCTAAGGGGTAATCTTATTTTATATAAAGAAGAACCACTTAGATCTTAAGACCTTTTCTTAAATTATAGTAGATTAGAATTAGGTATAAAATTAAAGGAAAGTTTCTTTAAAATAATTAGCTTCTCTTATATAAAGGTAATAGAAAGTGGATTAAAATAGGTCTACCTCTTAGCTAATTAAAAAGTAACTGCTTAACAGCTCTACTATTTCTTAATAGTTCCGAAAGGAGTTAGTCTCTAAGAGGTACTAGGGTTTAAGGTACATTTAGGCTTATCCTATAGTAGATCCTTAAATAAGAGCTTAGCGAGCTCGCTTATTTAGATATAAGTTAGTATTAACTTATAATCGGTCTTAAACTAAAGCTAACTACTACTTATATATTAAAGAGGTTCTATTATTAAAAGGGGTGATCTTTTCAATTAGCTGAATTTTTAGCTGTTTTATATCTATATCGACTTCTAAAGGAGGCTAAGTCTTGCGAGGGTAGGTAGAATCTCGCTTAGTAGTCTAATATACGCGCTAAGCCGTCTCTTAGCTTTAATAAGCTAGGGTCTTTAGGCTAAAGATAGCCTAAGCAATCCTACTAATCTTACTTTATAATTATCAATTAGATTAATATAAGACAGAGGGGAGACAACATAAGAATAGGCCTAAGGGAAGACCTAAAAACAAGAGGAAGGAAGCACTATAAGCGGGCTCTCTGAAGATAAGAACTAGGATAATTCACTAGTTAAGGGTAGAATAAGTAGTTAGTATTGCGCGCTATCTCTAAGTATAATAGTAGTCTTATATATACCCCTTTCTTAATCCTTATCTAACTATATGACTTATATTATAAGATCCTCTACTTTTAGGTCTTTATATATGCCTTAACTAACTTAAGTAGCAGCCCCCTGCTACTATTAGCGAAGATATAAGGCTTTTGCAAGCCGAGAATACTAATCCCTATTTGCAAATAAATAATAAGTGCAAGTAAGGTTAATACCTAAAGTTGTAAAGGTAGGGAGAGGAGAG
>JAENRP010000021.1:180850-226126 GCA_024741835.1 Diplocarpon mali
CGGTAGTAAATAAATAAAAATGATAGAAACTCCTTTTCCTCTTTTAATAACGCGACTCCTAGTCTAAGACCGCGAGTTAAAAGCTTAAAGTTATTAGAGCTATTAAATCGCAGTTTTAAAGAAAATTCGAAGACAATTTCAAGTAATCCTAAGTATATATGCCCTAACTAACTTAAGAGGCATCCTTATTAAAGAAAATCTAGGCTTTGTATAAAATTCGATTAATAATTTAGGAATTTCTTTAATATAGCTATATTCAATTATTAAGCTTCTTTAAGGTAGCAACTCGCTTATTTAACTTAAGGGAAGCTGGATTTAGGTATTTAAAGTTCGTATGCTAGTTTTTACCTTTTAGAGCCTATCGATTTTCAAACTAAAGGGCGCGATAAGTTTCCTAAAGAAGGCCCTTGATTAAGGTTTCTAAATATTAGATATAGAGTTTAGAAAACTAGGCTTTGAGTTCCTTAATTTTTAAAGCAGATTTCACTCCTAGGCTAGGACTGCGAGTAAAGGGAATTACTATTGGATTTCTCTTTGCCTCCTTTATAACTTCTAAAGCCTTTAAGTGTTTTTAAACCAAGCTCTTAAGGTCTTTAGTATAAGAGGGAGTAGGGGATTTTTCCTATTCTATAGCATTAATAGTTCTCTTATTAAGATCTGATTTCAAAGCAAAGGCCGAGAACTCCTTAAATAAGGCAAAGGTTATAAGGTCTTATTTATCAATCTTAAAATTCTTAATAATCTTATTGCAAAGGCTAGTAGGTAATTTAAGTAAGAAAAGGCGGCCTCTTTTAACTTCGCTAAGTATTTTCTAATTGATTAAGGTATTTAATACTTAAGTGAAGGTCCGATAGTAGTTTTTAAGTTCCTTAGGAGTGCGAGTAATAAGAATAAACTCCTTTAGAAAGGCTAGAGTATTGCGAATCTGCTATCTATTAAATTCTTAAAATTCAGCTTTAAGAGCCTTAACGAGTAGTTCCTAGGACTTGCGAAGCTTCTACTTAGGCAAAGATTTGATAATATCTTTACTAGTTTAGTTGTAGTAGTGGGAAAGTTAATTGATTATCTTATTATATCTAATGCCGAAATTATAATAAGTCTCCTTATATTATTTAAAGAAATTAGTAATATTAGCTCTAGTGAAATAAAAAGCGCTAAGGGAACTAAGGAAGGGAAAATGATTAGTAATAGCTTTAAAGGCGGCTATTATCACTTTATTTATTTTAATAGGAGGGGAGTTAGGTCGAATATAGGGCCTAAGGTGTTCTAAGGAGTTTTCAGAATCTAAGTTAATCTTAGAGTGACTAGGGCGAGCTTGAAAAGATTTGGGCAAAGGGTCGAAAGGAGGTTTAAAATTAATATTTTTAGTATTTTCAAGTGTTAATATTGAAAAAGCAGGTGCAATTGTCAAAGGGGAAGGTATTAAAGGAGAAGGCGAAGAACTTGAGTTATATAAAATTGCATTTTTATATTCCTACTCGCGGGCCTGGCCTAGGAGTGAAAATCCAGCTTTTATAAAAAGTTTATTTATACTTTGCTAAGACTTCTTTAATAGGTATAAAGTAATAAATAAAGGTATTGCAATTACTAATAGTAAGAAAAGGTTTATTAAGTCAAAGACTAATTTCTATAATAAAGTTTTTAAAAAAGATTCATCTTAGCTTTTAGGACAATTCCTATTAGTTCTTAGAATAAAGGGGTCTTTAGAGATGATTTTAAGGCAGTTTTTAAAGTCCTATTAAGTAGAGGCGGCTAAAGTATCTGATTTAGCTTTTTAAAAAAGCTAAAGAGACTCTTCTAATTGGAGCTTTCGTTTAGTATTATATAAATACCTAAAACTGCTTTTATTTAAAGTAGCTATTATAGCTAATTAAACTTCTTTATATTAGAAAGGCTGGAAATCCGATAATCGTACCGATAGGCTGATAATTTAAGCTTATCGGATCAGAGGTAGGTAGGAGAGGCGGAATAGGGGCCGAAATGGGAAAATCTAAGGTTGTTAATAATAGAGAGTAGTAATTGACAGTTTTAAATAACTAAGTAATTGCAAGGTCGATAATAGAGGAATAATAACTAATAGTTATAAATAACTGAATGATTATTATCTTAAGAGGGGTTTTCGAAGGGTTGATCTCTTATCTGCGAATTAAGAGAATTAAAAGGAGAAGTCGTATAAAGACGAAATCTTAAAGGAATCGTCCCTGCGTAGGTCACTAATATAAGATAGAGGGGAGATAATATAAGAATAGGCCTAAGGGAAGACCTAAAAACAAGAGGGAGGAAGCACTACAAGCGGGCTCTCTGAAGATGAGAACTAGGACAATTCATTAGTTAAGGGTAAAATAGGTAGTTAGTATTACGCGCTATCTTTAAGTATAATAGTAGTCTTATATATACCCCTTTCTTAGTCCTCATCTGACCATATGACCTATATCACGAGATCCTCCACTTCCAGGTCTTTATATTAATCTTAATATTATAAGGAATCCTTTAAACCTAAGACTATTCCTTATAAGACGTTTAAGTTCGAAAAGTCTCGTTTATCTTAATTAGCTTAGCTATAGCGTTATAGTCTCTTGCCCTTAGCGGCAGAGGAAGGTCCAGCCCTAAGGGCTAGGATAAGGGTACTCCCTATAGAAGCTAATTCCCCAAACGAACCAGGTATATTCTATATTTGCTAACTTCCGACTAATAGGGAATTTATTTTTCCGATTTTGATTTCAATAGGGATTCGGTTAAAAGGGGTTCTATAGAAAAAGGGTTCTAATAGTATAGTGCTCTCTTAACTTCTGCCTATAGCACTTCTATAAAAGGAGTAGTTAAGAAAATCCGGCTAATAAAAGCGTTCCTTAATTATACTAGTTAATAAGCTATACTTAAGCTCCCAGTTTGTTTAAGAGATCTTTAAGATCCTGACTCTATTAAAAGTCGAAATAACTGCGAATCGATTTTCAAAAGGGGTAGGATATTATTAAAAGCCGTCCTTAGCAGAAAAGAACTTCTTCATTTAATATAATAGCATAAAACTACTAAGATGCAAGATCAAGTATAAGAGTAAGAAGTAGTGCAAAAGGCGTATTTTATAAGTCTAATACAAAGGAAATAAAGAAGTTAAAGAGCCCTTCCTATAGGAGAGCCCTTCTCCCTTATATATATAAGCAGCTCTAAGCTCTTTGCCCGTTTATATAATATTATATAAGAATATCCTTTTGCACCTTTGGGGTCGATTCGAAATAACCCTGCATCGAATCGAGATTGTAAAACCTTAAAACGCCATAATACTATACTCCTAGGTAATTGCACCAGTTGGGGGTGCAGCCGTTATAGGATTAATCTTTACTATAATTAAGTCTAAAAAGTCAGTAACTCTTAGTCTCCCTTTGATTTTAAGGAGATTGTATTATTCTGCTAAGCGGTACGCCTCTTACTACTCCTAGATCTACTGCTAAGTATTAGTTCTTTTAGTCTTGCCTTAGCATAGTACGTCGCAGTATTAAAGCCTTATCTAAGACTGAATAGCCTTATTAGAAGGCGTAATATCATACTTTAAAATAGATACTAGGCCTTAGAGTAAGAGTTGCTAATTTACTAAATTAGTATATAGGTTATTAGTAGTAGTTCCACTTATAGGAGTATCTTTATCAGGTATTAAGGAGGAAAGCTTCTTAGCTTAGATTTATACTTAAGCTATTATAAAAGCTAAGAGCGTTCTATTAACGGTCTTAGAGACCTATTCTAAGAGTAGCTTATAGTATTTGTATTAAGTCTTCTAAGTTTCCTTACGCATATAGTACTCCTTTATTAGGATTTTATATTTATCCTTAATATCCTTATAAGAAGCCTATAAAGGAGGAGCCTTTAATAGATCTCTTAAAGGAAAGCGGGCGTAAATCTATTCGGATAGAGTCGCTATATACTCTTTATATAACCTCGCGTATATTATGCAAAGGTTAGCCATTTCCAGTTCCTTAAGCTCTTATATAAAGGGAGCTTAAGGCTTAGTCTCTATAATTAACTTAAATAAGAGTCTCAAATTAGTAAAAATAGTAATATTATAAAGCTTAGCAAAGAATATATATTTACTAAACCACTTTACTTAAGAGGCAAAAGTATTAAGGTAAGGCTTAGAGATACTCGAAGAGTTAGATATATTGAATAGAGTCTAGTAAAAAAGGTTAAGTATATAAATGAAGTTTGCAAATAAGGTTCGATTAGAAATTGGAGATTTATTAATTGAAAATAAAGGTCCTTTGAGTTATTATAAATACTCGAAAAGTCGGTTAAGAGCTCAAAGGGCCCTCTAGCCGAATGCATGCAAAGAGAAAGCATATTAAAGTGCTTATAGGGCTTATAACTATAGTGCGGTCGGCTAAAGGGCCTTTATTAGGTCGCTTAAGAGGCTTGCAAAAGTAGGGGAAGATGATTGATTGTATTATTCTCTAATATATATATAATAAGGAGACTTCGGAAAGAAAAGGGAGAGTCTATGACTTAGCAGAGTCACGTAGAGGGTCTCCAGAATAAGAAGAGACTCCGCCCATTCTGCACAACACAAGCCCAGATGTGACGGACGGATCGCGTTGTGAAGTAGTATCTGCAGTGCTTTCTCTGCGACTTCGTTTACCAATACATGTATTATTTCCTCTGTATTATCCGTCCTGCGTGCTCAGCGTGTTATTGATATATCTGATTTCGGTGATGTTACTTCGTTTCATTGTGAATATTTCCATGTAACGGGCCTTTGGAAACTTTCTCCTTCCCTTGGCAGCGTCAAACTTGCGCTCAATAAGGTATCTTTCCAAACCGCCCACCAGCGATCTTCGATACTATGAATATTCTCCAGATGTTACTGCCCTAGAAATTTCCCAGGATATTTGCCTAGGTGCCGCCAACATTTATGCTCTCCGTCAGCAGTGATCAAATACTACCAGATCTCGAGCCTTTTCTTTTCCATCTGAATCTGGGCAAGGTTGCTAGTTCTAGGAAAACGGAGTTTCCTCGCGCTAGAGCGTCCATGAGTAAGCTGCCAAAACAAATTGAAGGTGATGCATTGATGAGTTCGTACCACCGTCACTTTCTGGTTCAGAGACAGTGGCAATATTTAAGGCTCACTGTGATATGGCACCCGCAGCTTTCGAGACGTCTTTCGGAATCAGAAGCTGCTTGCCTTGAGACACACGTTCATTATCAGTCAACGTCTTTTGAAGCAGGGTGGACAACTTCAATTTGCTTCTGCTTCTCGGGTGTTCGCTGTGTCTACCGTGTCTTCTTCTCGTACATCTCATTCCTTCCGCTACCTCTCTGACCGTTTAAACCTCTATTTTGCACTTTCCATCTCAATTGCAATCACAACTTGCACCAAATTCCTTCAATATCCCAAAATATTCTCTTCCTCCGTCTCTCTCCTCGCCTCTCAATCCTTCTCAAACCCTTTCATCAAGCAGTTACCTTGCCAGCGACGGCTCAGACCCACCTCATGTCTTGAATGAAATTTGCTGCATTTAATATGCTGTGGTCAGATCAAACCTCTGTTTTTTTGTCATGACCAATAGCTATTTGGCATCGGCTAACTGGCGTTTTCGGCAGAAAACTGTTGATACCTACTGCTCTGGGTGAGAACGTATCAAGAATAGCCTTCTGAAAGATGAATGACGGATCATGGCATGGCAGAAAAAAAGAAAAGAAAAAATATATAACTGGCGAGCGTGGCGCCGCCAGGCGATGTTGTCACACACTCGCCACCCAACATCTCTTGCAACAAGCAACTGAAATAATGGCTAGTATTTTGGTTAGTATTGTTACTCGTGAGTCGAAGAACTACGAAGCGAGCACTACAAGGTGGATCGCTGCTGCCGAGAAACCTGCTGTAAGTTGCGATTATCAATCAATCGCAGAAACTCATTGTTGACATACCCAGGGAATCACTGTCTACCCTACTTCAGCTGAAGACGTCGCCAAGGCTATCCTGTTCAGTATTGCACAAGAACTTGAGTTAGCCGTCTTCTGCGGTGGCCATGGGACTAGCGGTGCTTCATCCACGGATGGAGGTCTCATCATTGACCTGTCAAAGATGCGAAGAGTGACTGTGAATGAGAAATCTAAAACCATCACAGCACAGGTCGGTACATTATGGGCTGATGTCGATAACCAAGCTGCAACATATGGAATTTCGGCTGTGGGAGGGACTGTCAATCACAATAGCGTCGGCGAGCTGACTTTAGGCGGAGGTTAAGGCTATCTGACTCTAGCACATGGGCTTGTGATTGATAATCTGCTGGAGGTCGAAGCAGTGCTGGCTGATGGCAGTATCATAACAGCATCCGAGAAGATAACGCCGGATTTGTTCTGGGCTGCGAAGGGTGCGGGAATTTGCTTCGGAATCTTCACCAAGTTCACTTACCAAGCTCATGAGCAAGGCCCCGTGTGGGGTGGCATACTGGTATTCTTAAGGGAAAATCCGGATGCTCTGACTCAGTTCGCCAGTAAGCTTGTTATTCACAAGAGTGGCAAGAGTGATGTTTGTTGGATTTGTGGCACCTCCTGCTCATCAACAGGTATGCTTTCTCTCCGCAACATGGTCGGAGCCCTTGCCCACTCTCTATCCAGATCCTCCTAACCATTGTGTTTTACAACGGCACAGAGGAAGAAGCGAAGAAGTTCTACAAGCCCCTCCTCAGCCTAGACCCTTTGTCAACAACACTGCGTTGATAACATACCCCAAAATCAACAAATTGCTCAACGGACCAACGTTCCACGGAATTGGACGAACCATGGAGGGGTCGGCTTTCCTTGCCCCGCTCGATACCAGATTTGCTGGGAGCGTCTTCGATGACTACGTAGATTTCATCACCAAGACCCTCAACGCAGTCTTCTCTGCCGTCTTAAGGGAATTCATTCCATTCGGCAAGATCCTCGAGGTCTCGCAAATAGCGACTTCTTTTGCCAACCGCGGCGTGTAAGGAAACCTCGTATTCAGACATGGATGGACGAAATCTGAGAGTGATGTGACCTGCCGTGAATGGACGAGGGCTGTCTACTCAGACCAGAGGTGAGTTGCAAGGAAGGATAAGTGAAGGAACAGATGCGGTCACCAAGGATAGCGTGGGCGAGTATACCAACTATGACTCTTGGAGCAAATGGAAAGGACTTTGGTGTGAATTTCCCTCGGTTGGCGGAGTTGAAAAAGAAAAACGACCAAAAGAATGTGTCTGCGAGTGGCACAAGCTTGCTGGCATGAGAGAAGATACCGGCAGGCGGCGAGAATATACTGCACAATGACAAGTTGTCGGAAACCATCGCTAACTCGAATCTGTAGCTATCTAATTGTGTTGACCTCTACCTAGTGACCTGAATTAGGCCTCGCGGAGGTCCGAATACAAATACTCCGCAAGGGTTCGGACGGTAATCTAAGCCCAAAAAGTGCTGACTAAGTAAGGTAAGGTCCACCTAGCTTGGTCATTTCTCATGTCGAATCTGGACCCCGACGATTTTTATACAATCACTCAACACCCACGACTGGCATCATTCCGACCAGCCCGGGATTGGGCCCTGGGTTTGCCATCTGCTATCATTACCTATGGCGCTTTCTATTTGTCAGGGTGCCTCCGGGTCGGGGAAAATCAGCTTCTCCCCCGGGGTTCCAGTAAGCCACATTACCCCGCCACGATGCAGTCGAACAGTATCGGACGCGCAAAATTCTGCCATTCTGCCTTGACGGCGGCTCCAAGAGGCCGAATTCCAGCTTCAAAATTCTGTGTTCTCACTCATCTCGCCCGGAGACAGTCCAATAGACATGGTCTTGTTCAGTACCAGTCATTCGTTCGCGCGTCTACTCTAGACGCGCAGTCTTACACTTTTCCGGATACTGTGATTTCGGCTTGGTCATTCGCAAGGCTGTGGAAATATGCGCAAGGATGAGCTTTGGATACTCTGTAGGGGATTGTATCGTCCTCTCACAACTGGCCTGGAATACATATCAAGGCGCAAAGAAAGCTTGCGGCGAACACGACGAACTCACCCGCGAGGTTTCGAGTCTATACAAGGTCCTGAACAGGCTGCAGAGGGAGTTGTCAAACCCGGATTCTCTCGTCCACAAGGCAAGCCTTGATAAACGACAAGAGCTGGAAGAACATGCGGCCGGATGCGAGGGTATATTGCGCACAATGGACAGTGTCCTGACCAAGTTCAACGCTTTGACAGGGGAGCAGAGGCGGGGAAGGAAGCTATGGCAGAAGATCAAGTTTGGAAATGGACAAGTGAAGGACCTGGCCGATATCCGAATCAAGCTATCCGCGCACACGTCTGCTATCATGATGAGCCTCAACCTTTGTTCGTTGGATTCTTTGGGAAGAGTCGAGGCAGTGTTGGTGAGAGTCGAAGCTAAGTCCACAAGCCACGATAAACAGCTGCGAGGTATCAGAAGCGCGTTGCACGTAAGTATTGAACCACGCCTATTCTCTCTAAATGTCTGCAAATTTCGCTTCTCGGGCCAAGTTTTACTATTACATATTTTCTGGTCACAAACCTCAAAGATTGAAGAAATCTAAGCTGACGTTGTCGGAGTGGGTTACGGCCAACATGGCGGCAGCATCCGGAGAGGGATCCGTGTGGACTTCATATACGAATGATGATCAAGCATTCTGGAGAGGCCTTCGCCGGGAGCTTATCAAAGAAGGATACCGGAGTACTACATTGCAGAGGCACAAGACTTTGATCAAGGACTACGTTGAAGAGCTTGGCAATCGAGGTGTTTTTGACGACATCCTTGAACTGGATATCGAGGACTCAAGTCCAGACGGGGATACGAAGGCGACTGTAAATACAGTGCCGGGATATCTTGCCGGTTGCGTGGATTTGGGTGAGGACATCGTTGCTACTAATAGGAGTCTAAGCAGTGCTCAGGATCCCAAAATTTGGCCTCGAGAATGTCCCGAGATAGAGACTCGAGAGCTTCTCCCGAGATCTCAGCAGCCAATTGAAGCACCGGGTAAACAAGAAGTCGAAAGTGATCCTGGTGATAAGGAACCCCATTCACAAAGCAGTCATGCGCCAGATCGATTGTACACCGCCTTCCAGAATGTTGGCCAGGAAGATAATGAATCTGATAGCGCATCGACGATTTCCGCTATGCCAGTAACAGACCAAGTTCCTGAGCAAATATTGGCCCCTTGCAGTGACGATATAAATGTGGTTGATTCCATTACCCTGACAGCCAACCTAGCTCGGCAACTAAATGATTTAATGCCCCAAGGCTCATTAGATAGTGAAGTCGACGAGTCACGTTGTGTATCTTATCCCACAACTTCGGCAGATATAGGAGATGGTGCAGCGTCGCCACGAAGGGGTACTGAAAACCCCCCTCAACTTCACTTGACCCCTACGGATCCCAGCTCGGACACCAATTCCTTGACCGGTGCGACTCGAGGCATTCTAATCTCTGAAACACCATCACACAATGACGATCCAGAGTCTGTCGATTGTATGGATGGACAGATATTGTCGTGTCTCAAAGAAAGCTTGCCAGTTTGCGAGATGTCAACCATTGCCCCGAGAGTTCGCGAACCTTCATACAAAATACGGCACCCGCTTACGGCCACAGTCGAAGATGTAGTAGACGAAGAGTTTGTTCGGCATCCGCGTCTTCGGAGCATGTCGGGAGGTCTTGGTGCAGTACATCCATCGGCTGCGGGTCCCGTATCAAGACCACGCGCTTCTGAAGCGGTCGGTGATGAGCTGATATCGGAAATTGCTGAGGCGCTGGATGATACCAAGACTAACGGAAGCCTTTCAGCTGTCGGAGAAGTCAATCTCGTTCGATCAGCGCCTCCACCTGTGTTTGTGGAAGAGATCATCGATGAAGAATACTCTGCCAATGCTCACCCTAATGTCTCTGCAGCGGAAACCCTCTTGACAGAGTCAACAGCACAAGAATCGTCCGATGCGATAAGCAAATCTCCATCTGTATCGACCCCGGTGCCAGAGAATCGGAAAGCGAGTCGAGTTCAATTCGCGGAATCGGGAAATGTCAGCTTCGAGTTTGAAGAAACGCCTATGGAGTGCGCCCAGGAAGATCTCCGTTTCATATTCTACCATGAGTTTCGAGACTGGCAAATCTACCAAGAGTTACAAGAAAGTTATCAGGCACTTTTCGATGAGAATGAGGCTGAGATGCTGACCTTGCCTATATACCGGAGCAAGCCGAGACTTCAACCTTCATTACCCACAGCCCATACACTCCACCAGCGACGGTGTATGACCTTCAATACTACCATATTCCCGCGAGCTATTTCCACACCTTCTGGCATCCCCAGCGCAATCCAATCTACCTTCACGGCAATGTCTTTGACGGTATATCTTTAGCGAATTGGATATATAATTGGACAACATACACCTTCAAGGACGATTCATATCAGATGAACACCGTGAAAAGATTTGGCGGAAAAGTCATCAAGCTCGGCTCGGCATTGAGCGACATGGAGCATGCAAAGCTTCCTATCAAGAAAAACATCCCCAGGGACATTTCGGATGCGGGCTTTGCTCTCTGGGCGGAACTCGAGAATATCATCAATGATATTATGACATTGGCCGAAGATCGGCTGCAAGCATCGAAGAAGGGCGGGAGGCTGGAAGTCGAGTTTGTGAGGAGATTCTGCCATGAAATGATCGCAGGGAATGAGTTTTACCGCCCTATTGATGACTTTTTGAAGCAGACCGAGGTATGGTGTAAGAAGGCTAGACTTCATCCGGATCTTGCGTTGGCTTGGGAGCTTTTTCTTGAGTTGTAGAGGATTTAAATTCTGGGTGTCACAGTCTTCTACGAGTATCAAGTAGCACAATGAATTAGAAGACTAGTTGTAGGTCGGCCGCCGTCTCTTAAGCGGCTTAAGTGCACAATGATGTGTATGTTCTGCGTATATCTGAGAGCTTCCCAACACGGCTGGTATGAGAAATAGATCACTGTATATATTACAGCCAAGTAATTATATTTAGCTTTCGGGCTGCTGTGAATGATGATGGGGGGGGGAACAGTCAGACACTTTAGCGGGGCCCGCTAGTACGTACGCGAGATCTCTTCTAATATATCTCCTTCAGGTACCTCACTCATCAGTCCTTCTTATTCCCCACACCTTTGACGGATCGACGGCAATATTTCGAGATGGCAGCTCCTCGCAAAGCCGTTGTAGTCGGCATCAGCGGGTGTTCCTCGAGTGGCAAGACCACGCTCAGCCGTTTGCTACGAGATATCTTCCCTAACAGTTTCGTCCTTCATGAGGATGATTTTTATCGGCCGGAAACAGAGTAAGATATTTCCTTTTTTTTATCTTAGTCTCAGCACACGGAGCCTCTGTTTTCGAACGTAGCGCGTACATGGGACTCATTGTGCAGCGGCGAGCATGGGGATATACCGGCAGACCCGTTTGATAAGTGTACACGTGATACTCTACACTATCGTTTCCTTTGTCCTCTGCCACGCTTTTCCGGCGTGTCAAATTCCTCAAACTCCTGGGATGGTTTTCTAATCAATCAAAGTTTACCAACTAAGCACGGCTTTCTCGACTGGGACTGCGCCGAAGCCATCTCAGTCCCCGACATCGTCAAGTCGCTGGAACACATCCACGAAGAAGGCACATTTCCAGTCAGTTCCAGCTCTCTCAGCCACCGTTACGAGCACGGCATCCTGCCTCAGGTAGAACCAGATATACTCATCAACTCACAGCCCGACCTCAACTCCAAAGAAGACCAGAACTCAGTCGGCAAGTGTCCCGTCTCAGACGACACCATCGCCGCCTTGAAAGCCAGAGTCTCAACGTGGACCGAGCCTGGGAATCCGGGCCATGGGATACTGAAAGATAGCAAGAAGGCTGTCCGCCTTTGCATGTTCGATGGCTTCCTCTTGTACTCCAAGGCTCTGCAACCAGTACAGCCACAGATAGACGTCAAGCTCTTCCTTCGCGCCAGCCACGCGAAGGCCAAAGCTCGACGAGAGGCGAGGACGGGTTACGTCACCATCGAGGGCTTCTGGGAGGACCCTCCAGGATATGTCGATCAGATTGTGTGGCCGAATTATGTGGAGGATCACGCGTGGATGTTTCAAGGGGGCGATGTGGAGGGGAGTCTGAAGAAGGAGGTGCTGGAGGAGTGGAACATTCAGAGCCCAGATGGAGAACCTGACAAGGACATGGAGACGACGCTCAAATGGGCCGTGGACGTGCTGATGGAGCAGCTGCCTCTCGTTTTCAACGGCACGTGATCAGATGATCAGAATAAGGTTAGCAGCGAAGCATGTTTTACATGCCTCGTCGTTTCAGCAGCTACTTACAACCTCGACGTGTTTTTTCAATCCTGCTCCCGAAAGCCTGGTTATAAGCTTACGCATCTTGATAGCTGGTCACATATCTGAGAAGGTCATTGCGTACCTATCTCAGGTACCTTAATAACCGTACTGTAAATATAATCTCTTGGGATCTCGATCGTCATATTTCCCCTGGAAGATCAGGCGAAACTCACTACCAAGGATGTTTCAGCTCTCGCATTGTGATTTGGCAGTGCAGAAGGTCGCTAAATACCTGCATATGCCAAACAATACCAGAGGGCTTGCTCTCCCCTGTGAAGCTATTCGAAAGAAAATGTCTCCTGATAGCCACTATCCCATCTTCTCTTCTACAAACTCTTATAAAAACCGCTCCTCTAAGCATCATCAAATCTCTGTCAAGCTTTGTTCATACGAGAGAAGAATTACGGTTCGTAGACCAAGGCAGTGGTGTGTGAAAATCAGTCACCTTGCTGATATCCAGCTGTGGGCCGAGCAGCGAGCCGGACATGCGTCCGTAGGAGGCGAGAGGGAGGCGTAGGAGACATCTAGGAGCCTCCTGGATCTCTCTGTCCCGTCTGCGTCTGCTTCTCATCCATGCCAGACCCGCGAGTTTGGCTTGAGTCTGGCGCCCTGCGAGAGATCAGTTCTCTCCTGCGTCAAAGATGGAACACATCCTAAGAGAGGGGAGGGAGAAGCTCCTTGAAGTAACTGGCGTCTGCGGGCCCTTGACCTGCTTATGCACAGCACTGGCTGGGCATCGCTGATCAGCTGCTGGCTGTGAGTGCGCGGGCTGGGTGGTATTCTGCAAGGCCAGCGATGGAGAAGTGTCCGTTGAGCCTGCTCTGCTCGCGCTGACGCGAGCGGGCTTGTTCGCTGTGAAAGGCTCCGGAAGCTTTGTTGTGGCGCTTTCGGCTTGGGCTGATGCTTGTGGTTTCGCTGCCTCTGTCGCTATTCCTTGTTTTCTGCTTTACAGCTAGAGAGTACCTGTGTCTGGGGTATTCCTTTGCTAGGATTGGGGATGGGTAAGAGTGTGCACAAGAACTCGGACCGAATTGGCTTTCGCACCTGGCATTGTCCACAGGCCAGGAAGTCCAGTCTGGATATGTTGTGAGCGGGATTCTGTATGAAAGGTATGGCAAGTCTAGGCAAGGATATCTCTACTTTCTAAAGAAAAACTACGACTTTTTCTTAAGGCACTGAGTCCTTGTTACAGAAACGGGAAGAGGAACGCTAGAAATACGTTTGCTCAAGGACATTGTCGCGGCCACCTACAGCTGATAACCTACACAGCAAGTAAGGGTTGATTCAAGGGAACGCAAAAGCCAACGGTCCCATTCAGGGGCCCCGTCATGGCTCCCAGCAGCTTCTTTTCAGACCTCCGCTCCTCAAGAGTGCCCTCTCAGCTGCAGGACCATTAATATCATGGCTTCCACGCTCCCCAGAAACTTCTCGTATCCAGATCAACTCAAGCCGGCCCCCAACAAGCTGCGCTGGAGCAGGAGCTTCTCCCTCCCCAACATGAGCTTCAACGACTCCTCCCACCCCGGCGCATTCTTGCATCCGCCGAAAACGCGAGAGCCGGCCGCGCGAGGGGAGCAGAGAGCCAGCATCCCCGAACGACGCCCCAGCTCGCACGCCGCGCTCCCTACCCGGGCAACTGATGCTGCGCGGATCAGAACCGCTGGCTCGCCATCCGCAACATCTCCCGGGCTGCGATCGAGAGTCTGCGGCCTTGCCCGCCGAATCTTTCCTGCAGAGCGACCACCGTCACCCCCGACCCCGCCCCTGTCTGCAGGCAGACCACGGGCTTCGCGCTCCGTCCCACTGGCCCTCCCGCCAGTGCTCCACGAGCCGAGCCAGGCTGTGCTCGTGGAATACCTGCCCGTCTGCCCGCGGCTCCCGCGCCGAGGGGGCGTGGTGTACCTCTCTCTGGAGCCGCTCGACACGCGGGTCTCCTTCATCCAGAGGGCGAGGGTGGATGGCCTCTACGGGCGCAGTATCTCCGGCCGGGGCGGGAGGTCTGGCGAGGACGCGGTCCGCCTGCATGTCTGCTGGAACCAGGGCAGCAGAGACGAGAGGATCGAGAGCTGCGTGCGAAGCGATCGGGAGTTCAGGAAGGCCGTGGAGCTGATGCAAGCCCGGGGGTGGAGAGATAGGTTTCAGCTGTGGCACGCGTGATCTCCGGGCTGGTTTCGCGGTCAAGCTCTGGCAGTGCTGGGTCTCTGTGAAGGAGCTCAGGCGGTTGATGGGGCTGTGTCTCGCGGATCGTGCGGGCCGCCGAGTTGATCGGATTGCACTCTGGGCTCGTCGATATGTTCTCGGGGGCCATGGATCGGGAGTAGCGCCGTTAAGAATGCTGCAATGAATCGAAATACTACCAGCCACAGTTTTCGCACGATGGGGAGCGCTCCGAGCAGAAGTAAACAAACAGGTATTTGGCTTCAACGCTTGACATCGATTTACGATCCTGGGCCGAGGATCAGTACTGCAGTGGGTCATCGTCGCCACATTGACTTTTGAATAGGGTCCTTCTAAGCACATCGTTGGAAGAAGAAAAGCCCCCACCCCGTCCCCCTATAGGCGCGGTTGCAGTGGGCCGAAGCCACGAGCAGTTACGAAAGCGACGATAGTCCAGCAAATGTAGGCGCCGACGCCGATCGAGTTTGCTCCAGCGGAGATCAAGCTGCGCCGGTCGCCAGTGGCTCTTGCCGCGCCGACGGCATGATTGTTATCCCACGTAGCATGAAGACCCTCGGGGTCACCCGTGCTGGCGCCATCATAAGCCCGACGAGGCCAGCGTTCGACGCAAAACCCGACTCGATCGATCATTTGGTGGAGGAGACGGTCGGACGCAGCTTGGATCTTTTTGACTTTGATACTGGAGGCTCTGAGAGGTGGCAATGGGTTCCGAGAGGATGACAGCGCATCGTGAAAGACGACTCCAGCGCCGAATTCAATAACATGCAGCACATGCAAGCATCTGTACATTACGAGAGACTCAAAGGCTCTCAATGCTTCCATTCCTTGCCGCTCTACCGCGTCCTAAACCGAGTTCAAACCGACCAGAATGTCTGTGTCGGCAGTCCTGGGATTCTCAGCTCCAAAGATGAAATCGCAGTCAGCTATCTCGAGTACGTGAGGACTTCAGAATACTGCATCGCCCAATCTCCGGGACTGGTAATCGCTAGATAATGCATCATCCACCTCCTAAATCCGAGTTCAATGCTTGACTCCCTGTGCTAAGCGAGCCTGTGCCAAGAACAAAACAATGGTGGGCATGCGTGTCCTGCCTGGCCGACAGATGTGCGGTGACTTCTCTTCGCAACCCAGCCCATTCTTGAGAATCTTGGACGAGGACCCTCTGATCTTGCGGCACTGTCCCCTTATCCGAGCGCAGAGAATTGTAAGTTCGTGGTTTCCTTTGAGACTGTCCCAGGGGACGCGGAACATGCCAGGCGCGACATGCAGATATGCTTCATCCGCCAGAATCCGCCCGGGGCTACACGTACAGGTCTTTTCTTAAAGGCAGATCCGAGGTGATCACAAGTGTAACTCTCCAAGTCCTAAGCACCCACTCTCCCACACCAGCCGAGCATTCAATCTTTCCAAGGTACAGCTGCTTTCAAGTTGATCAAGGACTTGTTCAGTATGTCAAACGACCAGAGCCGCCACCTTCCACGATCAAACCAGCACCCACCTCGCATGAGTCGGGTCTTTGGTGGATGCTCTGGATGCTCTAGAGGAAGACCGAGATCGTCGAGACGGCCGAGGAGCCTGGATGCTCAGAAGGAAGACGGACATCTCGTCGAGACAGACGACGAGCCCGATCCTCTCCTGGAAGCCGGTGCCATCACCCGCAGCGTTGGCAAGACGGCCGAGAAAGCTCCTCCTCTCAACAATCTTTAAGGATCCGCGGATGGTTCCGTGCCAGATGCTCTGAGCTCCGGCCTCGCTGCGCAAAAACCCAAGCAGAAGCACGGGCGTGTGGCGCGCCATCTGGCACCCCCTCCCACTGCCTCCATGAGGAGGTTCGGGATAAGATACTTGCAGAGGTGCGCGCTGACCCGGTCACTCCCAAATAGCGGAGTCTGGGCCTGTCCGAGGGGAAAACCTCTTCGGCGACGGGTCCGACCTCCGCTTGCTCTCGTCAAGGCTCGGCAGATATTGGGTCACGTGATTCTGTCCGGATATGTACCTCCGCACTCGAGCAGGTCTTCTTGGTCCTACGAAGAGAGTAGGCTCTCTGGATGATACCTCCAGGAGGCTGGTTGCCATGTAGGCTGAGGGCAAGGATGTACGGGGATACTTGCGGGGTATGAATTTGCCCATAATGAATATCGCCACCGCGGCAGCTCGGATGACGAGACGTCGGAAATGAGTATCAAAACGTCAGTCCCTACAGGATCTGCAGGATACTTCGACAACCCGATTCAGATAATCCCATAGGGAGTTGAATACGTCAATGGTGACATTTCCAGGCCGAATCCTTATGGAAGTTGGCAGTTGAGTGATTACTGGTGTCGGCAGCAGGCTGATTGGGTTGAATACTAGAGCCCAAGTCGTCAGTCTTGATCTCTTCGATTCGCCGCGAGTTGAAGTACTGAGCCCGAGAAGAAGCCAGGCGAGAGCAGCTCACAGCAGGTGACGTTTCGGCCTGGAGAGTGCGACGCGTATCACATTGGAAGTGTTACATGAAGAGTCCGGGATGCGACGTAGAACTTGAAAGATGGATGAAGTTGCTCATAAGAATAGAGATAAAATGTGCCATACAAAAACCCTCGACAAGTCTGCCCATCAAAGCATCTCGAGTCTTAAACACTCATGTCTTGTGGAACACGTCTCATTCTCTACGTGACCATTTTCGAGAGCGGGCTAAGATACAAGCACACGTCTCATTCTCTACGTGACCATTTTCGAGAGCGGGCTAAGATACAAGCTCGCTCTACACACTCGACACATCTGTGCCTGGGCTCCTGACTAAACCTTGAGGATAGAATGGCTGTTCCAGTTATCGATCGGAGCATCCTTCTCAATCTGCTTCCACAGTCCACTTGCTCTCTCAGCAATCTTTGCATCCAGAGGGCCAGCTTCGATGTACGAAAGGGTGTCTTCAACCTGACTTGGCCTGCTGGCGCCGATGATGATTGCATCTCCACACGAAGCTTTCAGAGCACTGTGATAAGCAATCCATCTGTAAGCCAGTGCTGCCTTCGGGACCCCGGCGTCCTTGGCAATGACCCCCCATTCGTCGAGAGCTTCGAGCAGGCTGGGCTTGGTATACATCTTGATGTACATATCCCCGATCTGCGAGTTTGCTCCGAACCGTCCTGCGATGGATTGGTCGCGCAGTTGTTGCGATTCTTTGACCAGGAAACCGCCGGCGATTGGAGAGTAGGCATAGAAGCTGATGTTCAGTTTGCGCAGGAGAGGGAAGAGATCCGACTCCATGTGGCGAGCCACGGCGTTGTAGTTCCCTTGGAAGACGGAAGGACGGACGGAGTTGGCTTTGGTTTGAATGTCGTATACTTCTTGAACCGCGTCAGGTCTGAAGTTGGAGAGGCCAAACTGCAAATTTCTGTCAACATCTCTCTTGCTGTTGCGAGCTCATGAGTCGTGCCCTCTTGAATTTCCCTGCGGCATAGATTTCTCGGATAGCAGATAGCGTCTCTTCGATTGGCGTTGCTGGATCAGGGGAGTGCAGGTAGAATATATCAACCTGGGACGTCAGCACCCTTCTCGCTCGGGACATCTTGAAACCCCGAACCTGTTCGACCCCAAGATCTTGGAAGCTGGTTGCAATGGAATCCAAAACCCCCTGCTTTCCCATCACACCTGGCTGGAATCCCAGGGCCTTGGTATGAATGGCATAGCGCTTTGGGGCACCGTGCTTTCCGAGGATTGATTCGCTCGGGCCCTGAGGCGACATATCAGCTCCCGTCAAGCAATTCTGCCGTGGGAAATCTCACGTAGAGCCGGGCAGTATCGATCTCCTTCACATGGTGCTTGTCGAGGATGCCGAATATTTCGACAAGTTGTTCGTCGCTGAAGGCCGCAACGCCAGCAGATCCGAACACAACTGCGGGGGCTTCTTGCGCCATTGTCTGTGTTTGACTGGCTGGCTGGGAGATTGTTGCGTGTTTTTTTTCGAATGGACGATGGAGATGGTGAGAGAATGGAAGAGCTGTGCGGGGGTGCGATACTTATGATGAGATCAAACGCTTCCCCGCTCTTTCTCCCACCGACCTCTCAGAATAGCACCTGGCTCCGTGATACCTTGTCAATACATGCGACCCCGCACTACTGACTAAGCTGTGGCCGGGCGACACGATCGGTCATGAGAAGGACATACTCGGTGCCTTCACGACAGGAAGCTCCTCTGTTTGGCGAGACAAGGGTTGTGAAGATCAAGGGTATCAGGCATTCCCAGAGCATATTGCCCAACGGCACTGGCGCATGCCATACGTGTTCCCTCCTCCCCAGGGACTTCAAATATACTCGTGATATGAGACCAGAGACGTCGAATAGATCCTCGGCTTCTCCCTCCAAGCCTCCAGATGATGCTCGAGCGTTGTAGTCATCGCAGTGCTGCGTGGGAAACATGTCGGTAACTGTTGGAATATACAAGGATTGGGCTTATGTAATCGTACCTTGTATATTACTCCTGCAGCTCTATAGAACTCGGAATCTACACCTTTAGATTCTGTCGGTAACAATTCGACAACCAAGCCGGAAATGGGACTCCCGCACAGCATCAATGACTTCATCCGACTCGAACTTCATCTGCTTGCCGGATTGATGTTGGAGAGGTTTACAAGGCCTAGATTCTTCGACCGTCGAAACCGTGCTGTCGCTGTTGCTCCCCGAGGCAACATCTCTTTTTGTTGTTGTTGGCTCGCTTACGGCTTGTTGGATGGGTGACGGATCTTCACCGGGGAGAGAGCTGGCTGGTCTGGGCAGATGGTCCAAGTCGAGCTTTGCTGGATGCTTGGCCTCAAGATGCCAGCCTTTGGTTATAAATTGCTCAACTGGGAAATAGAAGAGTGGTTATTTGTAGGTAGGCGAGAACCTGCCTTTTTTTTGTTTTTTTTGTTTTCTGGTTTTTTTTTTTTTTTTCTTTTTCTTGGAAGTAATTACTATTGACGCTAGATAAGACTGAGATTCTCTCGGTGAGACATCAAGAAGCACATGTTGGCTGAGCGTCAAGGGTCCGCTCGTAGCAGTCTTCTTACGTCGCAAGCGTGGAATTACCAAAAACACCAGACTCCCTGAGTTTACCTGTTGTGCAACCCTTTGAGTGTAGACATCGCAGATCCTACGACGAAGATTCCCGTCAGGACTCCTCCAAAAATCGGTACCCCAATAACACACTCGATCCACTCTCATTGCAATAACAGTAAGCCATCTTCAAGTTGTGTACATCTTCTTCAGTCACTACCCTCTCTTCGAAGCGCCAGACAATCTCGCTCCTCTGCCCTGCGACTGCGCCATCACAATGCGGCCAGCGCAAAGGAAATCCCCACGCCGTCAGGACCTTGCGCACCTCGCTACTGTCTCCCCCCTGTTTACTCTTCCCCCTGTTTACTCTCCCCCCTGTTTACTCTCCCCCCTGTTTACTCTCCCCACTGTTTACTCCCCCCTCGCCTAACCCCCCCCGCCAGCCAGCCAAAAGCTCGCCAGCTCGCCAGCCCGCTGCCCCGCTGCCCCGCGAAGCCGACGCCGCGGAGCCCGCCGACCGCCCTCGCCGAGAGGAAGCTATTCCAGGACCGCCGCATCCGACTCGAGATCAGCAGCGGCAGGGAGCGCTTTTCTCCTGGACCGAAGCCAGAGTGACGCGCATCGTGCCAACGCCCTTCCCTCTCTCGCACCGCCTCGGAGAAGAGAGAGACCCAAACTGCTTTCTGATCCCCCTCCTCCTGATGGCCATGGATCCTCTCACTCCCCACGTCAGTCCCAGCCAACCCTCTGCCTCCCACCGACCGCGCTGCCACATTCAACCACAGATCATATAGACATCCCCTTCCCCCTCCCACTCCCCCTCCCCCTCCCTTCAGGAAGCTAACCTCCATATCCGTCCCCCCAGTGGAAGCAGCCCTCGCACCCGGATATCCAGATCGTCGTCCCGCCCGCCAGCCCGTCGGACTTCAGCACCAAGTCGCTCTCCAGGATCGCCGTCGCGCCCCATGGCCTCTTCGCCCGGTTCGAGTTCCCGCCGTGCACCTGGACCGACCGGCCGACCTATGCGACGGTGCAGACGGCGGAGGGAGAGCATCTGAACCTGAACTCGGACTTGGTGTACATCAACCACAGCTGCGAGCCGAGTCTCGTGAGTGCCATCGTGGCTTTCCCCCTCTCTTGTCTTCTCGAGTGCCATCTTGGCTTCCCCCCTCTCTTTTGTTCTCTCGAGTGCCATCTTGGCTTCCCCCCTCTCTTCTTG
Source organism: Diplocarpon mali (assembly GCA_024741835.1). Taxonomy (NCBI): domain Eukaryota; kingdom Fungi; phylum Ascomycota; class Leotiomycetes; order Helotiales; family Drepanopezizaceae; genus Diplocarpon; species Diplocarpon mali. The sequence goes on from JAENRP010000021.1 coordinate 201,598, forward strand.
TCCTCTCGAGTGCCATCTTGGCTTCCCCCCTCTCTTCTTGTCTTCTCGATTGCCATCTTGGCTTCCCCCCTCTCTTCTTGTCTTCTCCCGCTCTCCTCTGCTCACCGGGACCAGAGATTCGACACCTCCCCCGCCAGCCTCTCCATCTTCGCCGGCCCCCAGGGCCTCGCGCCCGGCGACGAGCTGACCTTCTTCTACCCCTCCACCGAGTGGGACATGGCGCAAGGCTTCGACTGTCTCTGCGGCGCCCGGGCCTGCCGAGGCTACATCTCCGGCGCGAAGGAGATGCCCCGGGAGCAGTTGGATGGGATGTGGTATGTATCCTATCCCCTCTCCCGCCCCCGCCTGCGTCCTCTGAGCGCCCGTCTCCCAGCTGGGACCTCCGGCGCGAGCAGAAACGGGCATCGCTGGCCCCGAGGAGTCGCGGGAGGTGCATGTCGACATGACGGGAGGTGATGCGATGGGATGGGCATTCCCCGAGAGACGCATCCCGTTCCTCGCTGACGAGCCCGCGCAGGCTCAACGCACACATCTGCTCTCTCCTCGCCCGGAACTCCCCAGATGCAGCCAGAGCCCCGTCCCAGCAGCCCCTGCGCTCCGCTCACTCGAGCGGAAGAGGCACTGGCACTGGCAATGGACAGGCGACGGCGACGGCGACGGCGACGGAGATGGAGATGGAGATGGGGATGGAGATGGAGATGGAGTCGGGAGGGGACGGAGTCGCGGGGGGAGGAGAGGGAGCTGAGCATGGCTTGCAAAGGGGATTCACAAGTCGAGAGATGGGCGGAGATACCGAGTAGTCGACTGGGAGCTATCTCTCATTTCCATTTCCATTTCCATTTCCATTTCCATTTCCATTTCCATTTCCATTTCCATTTCCATTTCCATTTCCATTTTCTCTTCCTCTTCCTCTTCCTTCACCTTCATCTCCTCCTCCACCTCCTCATCTTCCTCCACCTCCACCTCCTCTCCCACCCCCATCTCTCTCGCGCGCGCGGAGCCGACGAGGTGACGTTCTGCCGGCCCGTTGGCGGCAGCACAACGTCGCGACGGGAGCGCTCTCCGGTTGAGAGAGGAGGGCAGACCAGCATCCGGCGTGCCTTTCCTCTCTCCGCCCTCGAGGCCCCGAACGGGCGGCACGTCGTGCCATGTCGCGTCGCATCCCGCGAGGAGCAGCCCACGGATCTGTCAGCATGCGGACTCTCGTGCATAAGGGTATATCATGTCGAGTGTAGCGCAGAGCCGCGAGAAGGTTGACTTGGACTATAGGAGGATTGAAAATACCTTGTCGAGCCATGGTCTATCCTTAGTACTCGATGTCTGGTAACATAAATATATAATGTCTAAAGCAGCGCAGAGCTGCTGAAAGTGGCCTCGCACAGAGGAGGCGTTAAGAATACTACATCGTGCCATTCCATTCCTTGGGAGAGTACAGCCGTAATCCGCACAACCCAATCCACCCCGAACGCCAGCAGAAACAACATGGAATAAGAACAACAAGGTGCTGTGCGATTCTCGTACGCTTGAACCTTCTCACAGCTGCTTTGGCCGGACACCGTACGCACCAGGTCCCGCTGAGACCTCGCATTACACCTCACCGGTCGTCAAACCAGCGCCCCCAACCCTGGCTCTTACTCCGCTCGGCCCCAACACCGCCAGCATACCTCTTCTCCTCTTCCTCCCACTTCAGCCTCTCCACTCGACTTCTCGCCAGAAAGGCCCTCGCAAACCTCCAGGCCTCCGTATCCGCCAGGTTCCACGCCTCAATCGCACCACGCAGCTTATCCTCTTCACTCGTCCTCGCGGCCCCAAACTCTTTCGCACGCTTCAGCAGCTCTTTCTCTCTGAGCAGATCCTCCTCACTGGGTACCGGCCCGTCTTTGGGGTCATGTTCGGCCTTGGGGCGTCGTTCGGGGCCAGGGACGGGCGTCTCGGATTTGCCGGTGTCCGTGGCGTTGCGTGGGATCGTGAAGCCGAAGTGCCAGTCTAGGTCGAGTGGCATGTCCTTCTCGGCCGTTATCCAGAGGGAGTGCGCGGTGCCCAAGGGAGAGGCCACTGCCTCTTTAAACTTGATGACGCGGGGAGCGCCCGAGACGCCCGAGCCGAGCAGTTGTTGCGTGAGGCGTGCGAGCCAGGGGTCGCGGGTGGACTCGCGCCGGACCCAGCGCACGTCGATATCGGCGCGGAAAGCACTCAGAACGGCGTAGGTGTATGGATGCGGGACCGTGCCGATGGTGTAGAGCTCGGTTGTGTTGACGTAGTACTCTGGGGTAGATATCTTGACGGGCGTCGACGAGACGCAGGGCTTGCAGCGCGGACGGTTGGGCGGGCAAGATGCTGGCATCGGCGACTCGGGGCACTGAGCCAGGAAATTGGCCAGCTTCAAGGCAGGTTCTACGACGCTTGACATGTGCTCTGGTTCGGGCTTGAGGACTGCGATTCCCTTAGAGTTGATGTTCCGCCAAGTGCCGTGGAGATGTGAGACAGTAAGCTGGTTCAAGACGGTCAAACCCGCTGCCCCCTGATCTAAAATATCATCTGCAATCTTGGCATACTTGTCCTGCACAGTGTTGGTATCGTAGTATGCCAAAGATTCGTGTTTCGGCTCGATCTCGAAGGTCTCCGCCTTGACAGCATGGATGAAGGTCTTCGCGCTCTTCAGTTCCTTATTTGCCAGCGCTTCCTTCAGAGCAGCTGTGATGTCTCCTTTCATCCCGGCAAAGAGTCCGCTTCCCAGATTATCGAAGCGGGTCAGAACTGGGTAGTCTCCCCGTCGCAGATATGCCATCAATGAATCCTCGTGAGGGCCCATCGGGAGCACCAAGTAGTTACAGAGCAGACCCGAGCCCATATTCTCCCATGCCAGCCATCTCATCATTTCGGTCTTCAATGGAGGCTCCAGATCTTTCATCTGAAGTTCCGCGTACATGGGGTTGTTCATAGCTTCCGCAGGGCTCAAAATGATTGGCTTGAAACCCTGGGCCCACCACGCCTTTCTCCATGTGACCAGGATGGAGTTCTCGGCTTTCTTCAGATCTTCCTCCTTCTTCAACGTATGGTCGTAGTATGTGTAAATCGGCGGACGTTCCCGCAAGGGCGGGAGCAGTGAACGATTCTCATCCAGCGTAAAAGACGAAGAGAAGGGACTCAGCCAGTTCCAATTCGTGTACCATGACGACTCCCCATCTGTGAGATTCTTGTTCTTGGGAAGGGGCGGTGCATGCGCTGCTGGCCTGAACGGGTTGAGGATGCTGGGCGACAGCTTCTTTGGTATTTTCGGCAGAGAGATTTTATGGTCTGTGAATTTACCCAGTGACGGCCCCGCGGGTATCGAATTCGGAAGTGTAAACACGAGAGTAATTATAGCGAAGACAGCAATTGTTCCCATGAGCGTGGCCACCCGTTTTGGGGGCGGGAGCCGTACTGGCCTACCGAATAGTGTGTGCTGAACTGGCATATTGAGAAACTGGGACGGTGATCAAGCGGACAGCTCCCGCAGACTGGCGACCAAGCAAGATCGCAACAAGAGGCTTGAATACGGTTTCCGTACAGCTGTCGCGAGGACGTCCGTTGAGAGACGAGTTTCTCTCTTCTGTGGCGCGGTCTGAAACAGCTCCTACAATTAAGCGCGAGGCTGTATCGGCGATATGTTGCAGAAAGAATGAAAGTCCGGAAGAAATCAAGAGTCTCCGAGTCGAGCGCAGAAAGAGAGAAGAAAGAAAAGAAGTTGACGAGGTGCTTTAAAAGTATGGCAGCCGCGGGGGGGTTGGCCGCTCTGCTCTCCCTTGACGATGGGGTGGCAGCCATCTCGAGCTTCTCCCCGATCTTGCGTCTTGCCAAGTTGTAGCTTGATAAGTAAGCATTTCGGGAGATCCCACGTGATCTCCGATGACGGCACAATGGAAATTCAAATTTGAGTTTTGAAAGGGACATTCTTATTTTGACTTTTTGCTCTCACGAGGCTGCGAGGGTGAACCTGCTTCCGTGTAATTTGAAAAGACTGGGTTTTCTCGGTCCGTGTTTGAAAATCATGATTTCTTAAAACATCTGCGAACTGAATTGTCGGTTGCGTTCTCTCTTCGATTTCCTCTCTCCTGACTGACTGTGCTTCTTTTACTTGGACCTCAAAACAAAATGGCTGCCAGACCCGATCTTCCGGATCCCGTAACGGATCTTCACTGGTCGGCATTTCGGGGAGCAATCCAAAATCTCTTCTCTGCAAATGCCGAGACATATCCAGACCGGCTATGTGTTGTTGAGACTGCCTCGGGATCTTCGCCGAGGCGAGAGTTCACCTATCGCCAAATCAATGAGGCCTCAAATATACTGGCTCACCATCTGGTGCAGTCTGGCGTCCAGAGAGGAGAAGTGGTGATGTCCTACAGCCACAGAGGTGTTGACTTGGTGGTGACTGTTATGGGCATCCTGAAGGCCGGGGCAACATTCTCGGTCATCGACCCCTCGTATCCCCCGGACCGTCAAAATATCTACCTCGATGTGGCGAGACCGAGGGCATTGGTTGTTATCGACAAAGCCACGAGGGAGGCTGGAGAGTTGACCGTGAAAGTCCGGGACTTTATAAAGGAAAACTTGCATCTCCGTACCGAAGTTCCAGGATTAGAACTCAAGGACGATGGCACTCTTGTTGGCGGGAGCATCAACGGCAAGGATGTTCTTGCAGAGCAATTGTCGTTGAAGGCCAAGATTCCAGGCGTCATCGTTGGACCTGATTCTTGCCCAACCCTCTCGTTCACGTCTGGATCCGAAGGTCGGCCCAAGGGTGTCCGAGGGAGACACTACTCGCTTGCTTACTACTTCGATTGGATGGCCGAGAGATTTAATCTCACCAAGGACGACAAGTTCACGATGCTGTCAGGAATCGCACATGACCCGATTCAGAGAGACATTTTTACGCCCCTCTTCCTAGGAGCGCAGCTTTTAGTCCCTTCCAAGGACGATATTCAACATGAGAAATTAGCCGAGTGGATGCGAGAACATGGTGCTACAGTCACACACCTGACACCTGCTATGGGTCAAATTCTTGTCGGTGGAGCCACTGCTGAGTTTCCAGCACTGCACCACTCTTTCTTTGTGGGGGATATCCTGATCAAGAGAGATTGCAGGGCGCTGCAAAGGCTGGCTCCAAATGTGTTTATTGTGAACATGTATGGGACGACCGAGACGCAGCGAGCTGTTAGCTACTTTGAGATTCCAAGCCGAGCCTCGGACCCAGAATACCTGGAGAAAATGAGCAACGTTATCCCAGCTGGCAAGGGTATGAAGGATGTTCAACTTCTGATTGTGGATCGTGAGGACCGAAACCGTATCTGCGATATCGGAGAAATCGGAGAGATCTACGTTCGAGCGGCTGGGCTAGCCGAGGGATATCTCGGAAGTGACGAGCTTACAAAAGCGAAATTCATCGACAGTTGGTTCGTTGATAATGCCAAGTGGGCCGAGGAAGACAAGAAAGCTGCAAAGTCGCTTACCGAAGAGCCATGGAGGGAGTTCTATCAAGGCCCGAGAGATCGCATGTACAGATCTGGCGACCTGGGACGATACAATTCAGCAGGTGATGTCGAGTGTGTTGGCCGTGCGGATGATCAAGTCAAGATCCGTGGATTCAGGATCGAACTTGGAGAAATCGACAAATATCTCTCTGATCACGTGATGGTTCTCGACAACGTTACCCTGGTTCGAAGAAATAAGGATGAAGAGCAGACGCTTGTCAGCTACATCGTACCGGATATGCAGAAGTGGGCAGCTTGGCTGACCCAAAAAGGTCTGCAAGACGAGGCGTCAGGTGAAGGAATCCAAGGCCGACTCCGACGATTCTGGCCTCTAGGAGATGACATCAAGCAATTCTTGAAGGAGAAACTTCCCTCATACGCCATTCCAGAAGTGATCATTCCCCTTGACAAGTTTCCACTGAACCCCAACGGTAAGAAGGATAAGCCAGCGCTCCCATTCCCGGATGCAGCACAATTGGCTGCTGCCAGGCCGGTCGGAAAATATGTTGATCTCTCTGAGACCGAGAAGGAGGTTGCCGCGATTTGGGGATCACTGATTCTCACGGTTGACGAGCGGACAATCAGTCCAGATGATTCGTTCTTTGATATCGGGGGTCACAGCATTCTAGCCCAGCAGATGCTATTCAAGGTCAATCGAAAATGGGACGGCATCAAGATCAACATGAGCGTGATCTTCCAGAATCCAACGCTCAAGGCCTTTTCTGCTCAGATTGAGCGAAGAGTGTCTTCAACAGCGAGTGGTGAAGCTCAAGTCGATGCAGAAGAAGACTACGCTGCCGATGCTCAGACCCTTCTCAACAATCTCCCTGACTCATTCCCATCCGCAGACACAGCCATTACCACCACAACATCACTCACCGTATTCCTCACAGGAGCGACCGGCTTCCTTGGCGCCTATCTCCTCCGTGACCTCCTCACCCGCCGTTCGCCACCTATCAAAGTAATTGCTCACGTCCGGGCTCTCGACGCCACAACTGCTCTAGACAGAGTCTCCCAAACCTGTCAAGCTTATGGCGTATGGGACCCATCCTGGACTTCCCGTATCACCTGCGTAGTTGGCGACCTCGGTACTCCTCGTCTAGGTCTCTCAGAAGCAACATTCGACAAAGTTGCTCAGGACGCTAACATCATCATCCACAACGGTGCACTGGTTCACTGGGTCTACCCCTACTCCAACCTTCGACCTGCCAACGTTCGAGGAACGCTCGATATCCTTTCCCTCTGCGCAACCGGCACCCCCAAGCAACTCGCCTTTGTATCTTCCACCTCTGTCCTCGACACTCACCACTTCATAGCACGATCTCAATCCGGGCTCAGCGTATCCGAGGACGATGATCTGTCAGGAAGCGCCACTGGCCTGGGGACCGGGTACGGCCAGTCAAAATGGGTGTCCGAATATCTCGTCCGCGCAGCCGGCTCCCGCGGTCTACGAGGCACCGTTGTGCGTCCCGGCTACGTGACTGGGGATCCTAAGAGCGGTGTCACCAACACAGATGATTTCCTCATCCGAATGGCAAAGGGCTGTATCCAGCTCGGCTGCAGACCCAAGATCGCCAACACCGTCAACCAGGTCCCCGTGACGCACGTCGCGCGCGTTATCGTGGCTGCGGCTCTGAGTCCGCCGAAAAGCCCTCTTGGTGTGGCGCAGGTGACGAGCCATCCGAGATTGACCTTCAGCGCATACTTGGCTGCCCTTGAGACGTATGGGTATCAGGCCCGGGAGGTGGAGTATGCGGTGTGGAGTAAGAAGCTGGAGGAGTATGCTGCGGTGGAAGGGAATGAGCAACATGCTCTGTACGCCTACTTAATCCTCTTACGTCAAGCTGCTTGCTAATAGTGAATTACTAGGATGCCACTCTACCACTTCGCAACCACAGATCTCCCAGCTAACACCATCGCTCCCGAGATGGACGATGTCAACGCCACCGCGGCATTGAAGTCGGACACTCAATTTACCGGTGAAGATCTCTCCGCTGGCGGGTTCGTAGACGAGAGTATCATGGGCCGATATCTAGCTTACTTGGTGGGCATTGGCTTCGTAGGCGCACCTGGCAAGGGCATGGCGCTCCCGGAGGTCGGCATCAGTGAGGAGCAGAAAGCTGCGTTGCTTAGGGTTGGCGGTAGAGGAGCTTTGGTCTGATGAATCAAATTGCCGGGAGTTGCGGTGGTCTTTCTATTAACACGGGTAGATAAAATGGCGGCGTAGATAGGAATTGACCAAATGGAGATAGAATTTGACAGCGCCTGGCTTTCTCGAGTATCTGTTCCTGCTCCTCTGGAAACGAGACGCATTCGCATCTGTTATCTTGAATCTTCAACCACCAGAGTCTGCTTTGAAGATCCCGCCCCTCTCCTCTCACTACTTAACAGCCCCTATGCGGATCCACAGTTATCAACAGCCAGCCAATCGTCGATACCCCACACTTACTTCCTCGCCGACCGTAAAGCCTGCCTCCACCCTCTCCCCTCCCCGCCGCCTATCCAGTTATCAGACAGCACACCGCACACACGAGTAAACAAGCCGTCCACGCCCAATCACACGAGTACAGCACCGAGTTCTCGACACGTGCCGTACAAGTCAGGAGTCAGGTAAGGTAGGGTACACCGAGACGTAGTCCGTACGTACGGGTACGTAGCCAAGCGAGGTAGAGCGAGGTCCCGTCGGCTGGATGTATATGTGATGGCCGGGCTCGAGGCGATGAGCTGGGTAGGAGAAAGGGGAGACTAGCGAGGGGGAGGGGGGGGGGATGGAAGCATGATTCTGATAACGATAACTTTGAGGTTGAACTCGGGCTTGAAACGCTTGCTGGGGAATGACATGCAGTCTATAGGATTTCGAGTTTTGTCATTTGTTAGGTAAGTTATGGATATCTCGTGCCAAGTGATCTTTTCCGGTCCTGGCGGTTTCTTCTGGGGCGATGTTGATTTCCCATTCTCTACTTGGGTCCTGCGACAAGAGATTGCTTGCAGCGGTTGTTAGTTAGGAGCTTGGACTTGCACCGTAGGATGAAGTACACGGAGAAAGACTTTGCAGCAAGCGCTCGCAGGGAGGTACTGTATCTCCTGCCGCTGAAAGCATAGCCGAAACGCCGATTCCTGTTCGCTGCCTGGGAAGAAGCGGCAGGACAATAATGAGTCGCAGGTCGAAGTCAATGCCTCCTGCTAATCTCCCTGATCATCTTCACCTTTCCGTGCAGAATTCAAAGTCCCTGAGGCCTTGTCGTACATATCAACACCACGCTAAAGAAGGCGCGCGGCAACAATTGTAGCGCAGTGCCTCCGCCGTCTCTGCGTTGCGGCTGATCTCGTAGCGATCGCTAGCCGGTCGTCTGCTGAGCATCGACGACACGTAGATGTTTGAGAGCCTGCTTGTCATGCGCCGATCGGGCTGCACTCCTTATCTCATCACATCCCAAACCGATTCTGTTCGTAACATGCCCCCGTGTGTTTTTAACTGGCCTGGTGAAAGATGGGTCTGAGCATCTCAAATGTTGAAATTCGAGCCTACAAGACTCATGCTTATAGTCGTAAAAAAGTATCGGAGTCTCAGCGCTTGGAGACCGCGATAGGCCTAAGGCAGAAATCGTTGGATTCAGCGTTGGTATAAGTGAATTTGTGCTCGGTGATGATGTATCAGGGGCATAAACTCTCAGACGAGATATAGGCTTGCTATATGTATGTCAAGGGAGACTCTTGAAGAAAGGGTGGCACTACAAGCTCACAAAAGCGACATGTTTTGGAGGGTTTGAGAGGCACCCGGCACATGAGAATGCTCAAAGCCATTTAAAGGCATGTAGTAGAACCATGAAATAGTAACTTTGGTGAGTAATGAAAAGGGAAGAGACAAGATATGCACAGTATAATAATATTCTTTGTATGACTCTGCAGATCACTACGGGAGCCTCCTCCGCATATATTCATTGCTGCCAAATCTCGTGGGTTGTTGCTCAAAAGCATGTAAAGCCTGGAATCCAACTACATTAGCAAAGTTACTGCTAAGGCGAAGGCAATGATGCATGCAATTAAGATTGTAATAGCTCAAGTCAGACATCCAAGGAAGATTGGGCCCTCATCTGTTCCTCAAATAGGTTCTGTGTGGAACTCGAGTGAAAACTGCGAATGTGGTTTTGTTTCATCATAAGAGCTGGGAAAATTGAAGAATGCAGGCTAAAAAGTGCGACTGACCTCCGCGTCTTTTCTAAGAGCAGATGCCTAGATGGAAGTAGCTGATGAAACAGTGTATAGTAATCTTTTTGACATGTGGGGAATGTGCTTCGACAGACGAAAATATTAGTCGCTCAAGAGCGGCATGATCCCGATCCTAAAAGAAAATATCTTCACAAGTCAGCAAGTGCTCGCAAGATTCTTTGTGATAAGAGCTGGATGTCGATCAAGACTCAGACAAGGTGTACTGGCAAGTAACAAGCCCTCCACGTATGAGGGGCCCGAATTTTATTCTTCATCATTGGCGATTAAGCAGGAGAAAGAAGTATTATCTTTTATCATCATTGAAGATCGCAACCATACAAGTGAGGGGATGAGAAAGGGACATACCGTAAGGAGTCATGACCGGCGCAGGTAATACAATCGAGTTTTGGTGAATAACCTAATGGGCAAACATGAATGGGAAGGGCGAAATCCTATATATGTGGAATTTCTTAGCGCAGAATCTTAGCGTCAGTACTTGCCAAGCCGTAACGCACGTGAGGGAAAGCAAACATCACAAACAGGACCCGCTATTATTTTATCTTGGCTTTCCTCAATGCGACTTTGGCAGTAATGCGATCTGAGACAATGGACAATGCCGAATTTGGCTTGAGAATTGCGGAGAAAGCTCACATCTGTCTCAGAATAAAATTTTGAGAAATTCGAAATTGATGTTGTTTTGGTAGGTGCCCTAGTAGAAAATAACGTGGGGTTCCGAACTGGCCAACAGTTCCTCGAGCGTATCTACTGTGGCTAGTTCTAGCAGCCAACTACAACGAGCAGCCCAGTCAATATCTTTAAAACCAGATCCAACCCCGGCCCAGCTCGCAACCCGAGATCCCACGAAATGGCGATCCCAATAACCACTACGGCCACCAACCCCTTGCGGCCCTCCTTGCCCTCAAACTTCTCCTCCTCTACCCCGCCGACTCTTATAACGCAAGGCGCCGAAGCCCTCCTCTACCACACGACATATCTCCTCCCCTCCCTGCCCTGCGCTCTCAAATACCGGCCCTCAAAACCCTACCGGCATCCCATTCTCGACCTCCGATTGACCAAACACCGGATCCTGTCCGAGGCGCGAGTGTTGGTGAAGTGCAGGAAAGAGGGGGTGTGCGTGCCCGCCGTATATGCGGTTGATGAGGTCAGAGGATGGATTATGATGGAGTGGGTCGTGGGGGAGGTAGTGAGGATACGGTTGAATGAGTGGCTTGCGAGGACGAAAGAGGCGGGGGAGGGAGAGATGGCCGGAGAAGAGGTGAGCGCCTTGATGACTAGGATTGGGGAGGCGGTGGGTAGGTTGCATGGGATTGGGGTCATACACGGGGATTTAACGACGAGTAACCTGATGCTACGGTCGCATTCTTCTAGTATTGGCAGCTCTGGTAAGGACGAGGGTGTTGTCGGTGCAGGGCTAGACGGTGAGGTCGTCATCATCGATTTCGGGCTCGCGAGCCAAAGTACGCAGGATGAAGACCGTGCGGTAGATCTGTATGTACTGGAGCGTGCGTTTGGGAGTACGCATCCTAGCGCGGAAGTCCTGTTCAAGGAGGTGCTGAGGGCGTATGGAGAGAGTTTAAAGGGGGGTAAGGTTGTACTGAAGAAATTGGAGGACGTGAGAATGAGAGGGAGGAAGAAGAGTATGCTTGGCTGAAGAGTCTGAGTGGCAGTGGATGTGAAAATGGGAGGATGGTATCATTTACCATATACAAATATCAGTTATTCGTTGAACTCCGCTGCTGCAAAGTAACCCTTGTTCTCAATGACGCCCCTGTCTCGAACAACCGCCGTATACTTGACCACCCACTCCGGTTTCAGGTCCCCTCTCATTCCATTGATACCTCTCTTGGACTCGGAAAACAGGCCTGCACCTCGAATTCCCTGGCCCAAAAGCTCTCTCAGGGTTCCAGAGGGAAGGATATCGGTGCAATCGTTGTGCGTTAGGAGTTCGATCCGCTCTCTCTTCGCCAGCTTGAGCAGCGGCGGAGGGACATTGCAGCAGTCCTTGATATTGACCTGATCGACCTCTGGACGCACCTGGACTCGAGCCAAGAACCTCGCGAGCTTTTCACTGCCGTATTCGGACAGGCCTAGCCGCTTGACAATTCCTTGGTTGTATAGATCTTCGAGGACCGGCCAGGACGAAATCTCATCTTCGTCGTTGCCTTGTGCCGAGTTCTTCTTGTCTGCTTCCCATTCGCAATCGCCCTCGAACGATAATCCCGGGAACGAAACGATAAGCAGATCGATAGAACTAATGCCAAGTTCCTTAAGCACTAGTTGTATGGCATCACTGGTATGTTGCGCCCTATCCTTGACATCTGCGCCGTGAAGATAGAATAACTTGACAGTAATATCATACTGACTCCTCTCTTCGCATAAACCTGACAGCGACCAGTCTATAGTCGGGACGTAATAATCCGAACCGTCTCGCGTGGTCCAAATTGACGACTGCGGTCTTCGCGGCAGGGTATCTTCGTCAGAGCTGCTGTGCGGACTGCCGTTCGCCGGACTACTCGAAGTTGTCGCAGGAGGGGAGTAGTCTTGTTGCGCAGCGAGGAAGTTGCTCCGGAGGGAATTTGTAAGCTCGAGGTTCGACCTGTCTTCGCCGGGCTTTCTTATGATCGAAGGACCGCCTGTTATTATATTTCTGATCGGGGAAACCGTTAGCAGGAGACTTTTCTTTCTCGATAACAACAAGTGGGGGTGCCCCTACGAGGTGGATAGTATTAATCGCGTCATGATGGCGAGTTGTTCGAGGCAAGGCGGATGCGAGGATACACAGGAAACATGAGATCCGGAAGCCGGTAGAGGAGAGGATCGGCTGGGAGGATTACTCTGATCCGTGTATGGTGGAGGTTTGTTTATTATTGGCAAGACGGGTTGCAGTCGACTTGGCTATCGGAAAAGGGCAAACATGTAAGTGCTAAGGAAATGTGAATGTCGGAAATGAGATGGACATGCAGCGGACATGTAGGTACAGAGAAAAGCGGTACATGGTGACTGTGACAATCCCATGAGATCATTAGTAAGGCGCCGCTCGAGGTTCGAAGAGAGGCTATTGCGGAGCGGTAAAGTTGAGTGCCCCTCGAGTTGCCAAGATCCAGATTTCACATCCTTGCATATCAACTGCAGGCGGATAACACCCACCACATCTGAATTAGCAAGCCAGCAGAACTCTTCGACTGAGCAGAACTCTACAATCACTGCCCAGATGGCCATACAGTAGGTTGGCGAATCGCTTCACATCACACCACTGGCTCTGCTAACACAATCTAGCTATCTGATCTTGCTCTCGCGGCAGGGCAAAGTCGTAAGCATGCTCAACAGAGCACCAAACTCCTGCTTTTCTGCTCCCATACTGAGCGGTCAACAGAGGCTCGCGAAGTGGTTCACGACGCTGTCGCCCAAGGACAAGGCCAAGATAATTAAAGATGTCTCACAGCTGGTCTTGGCCCGAAGAACGAGGATGTGCAATTTCTTAGAATACAAAGGTTGGCTAGTGTGCTGGCATGTTTGACGACAGCTACTGATGCGTTCCTGCAGACTCAAAGATAGTCTACAGACGATATGCCTCTCTGTTCTTCATCGCTGGATGTGCTTCGGAGGATAATGAGCTTATCACGCTGGAGATCGTACACAGATATGTTGAGCAGATGGACAAATACTATGGCAATGTCTGCGAGGTACGCCCTACTTCCAAGGCAAACAGAATTTGTAACTAATATGCACCTAGTTGGATATTGTATGTTTCGGATCTCTATACTTCGAGACCATTTCCTGAACGCTTTTAGATCTTCAACTTCCAAAAGGCATACTTCATTCTGGACGAACTGTTGCTAGCAGGAGAAATGCAGGAAAGTAGTAAGAAGAACGTACTGAGGGTGATTTCGGCACAAGATTCGATAGAGGACACTGAGGTAAGTGGAGGATCGCCTTCAGTCTGGCCTTTACCCTGCAAGCAATTCATATCCACCACGTCCCACATCTTCAGACTGACACAATATCCTCCTACACCAGGTTGACGAGGAGATTACGAGGATCATGTGAAGGACAACTTCTATGCAAATCGTGCACACCAAGATACCAATGGTGGCTGGCGTTAGGGGCTTAGGAATTGAACAAGTCAAATATACTTTTACACTATTTCTGTCCTTGGCTAACTTGATGCTTTCTGTTGATTAGGGCGAAGAGGCTATCGAAGATCGTTTGAGAGACATTGGTATAATGTGATTTGAAGGGCATGGGCTGAAGCGTGGCTGGAAATGAGCGATACCCCTTTGGCTTGACGAGTACGGGAACTCTTTGATGCATCTGCACCGTTGGCTATGCAGGAGCGTTGTGGTATGACTATTGATTCGGCAGACACAGACAGGCATGAACGAATGGATGCATCACAAGTTTCATTATTACAAGATTCGGTAATATTCAGGCTAGCATTTGGTTCAACCCGCTGATGCATAGACTACCTTTTCAACACGATCAACAAGCTGGCAACCTGCGAGATATGAGATTTTGCTTCCGGCTGGCCGAATATGCCAAAGCCATTCAGAACTGACGTTTAGAACCGGCATTTCAGATAATTCAATCTCCTTGGCCACTGCTTATCGCTACGATCAAACCTTGTGGCTCACTGGCACGATTGCTTTCTTTCAGAATGTTCTCTCTACTTCCGCGTCCCTCTCCAATCCAGCTTCATATTTTCCGGTTCCAAGCAGGAAGTCATTTGAACTTTGTGCAACAAAGATGTCAAAAGAACTATAGACAAAGAGCCGCTTGGTACTAAAGGCTGACTCATTTGCACAAGACTGCTGATTACTGAGAATAGATTTTATTTGCGACAAGAGGATAACTGTTTATTACTCTTCGCTCAAACAGCAGCCTGCTCCCTCCACTACTCTGCCCTTATCGTGCTTCGTCAATTTTGCTTAGCCGTCCAAATAGTACTGCTTGATAGCGCGCTAAACTCGATCCGTCATTAGCGGTTACAGGCGCATGTGGCATTCAACTCCACCTTGCCTCATATCGCATTACCCATCAAGTCTTCCCTCATCATCCAATCTCAACAACATTTCTCAAAGTCCCAAAATGCTGTCTACCTGCTAGACTTACGTCTAGCTTGAGATCACATAGATTCGCCCTCCGCAGCCAGCGAAGGAAGAGTCCATCCCTGCTTCTCAGCCTTAGCAGGTCCATCAAACCATCATCTTCGAATAGCCATAGCTGCGCGTGCAGTCTTCCCTTGATAGATAGGTCTATCACATCACCCCTGCGAAATCTCGAGGAATCAAGTTCCTGGTCGTCAGTTCACCGAGTCTGCAGAGCCCTCCGCAAGGTCGTCTTCTCCCCAGAACACTCGGGTTCCGTCGCCACACACTTCTGCCTCCGATAACGCGCATCAATCCCCCAACCACCCACACCATCCTGATCGCGTTGACAAGCAAAATTATAGTCTCAGAGCCTCTCAAACCGCAAAGATGAAGTTTCTACCACTTCCAGACTTCGACGACGTGACGAGCGCGTTGAACTTCGATACCCCCGATTGCCACGTTATTGGCGGCTGCGATCTGTACACCACCAAGGCCGCAGGGTCAGATAAGAAACTATATCGTGAAATTGATAGATCGTTGGAATCGCAATATGAGTCTCTCCTCCGTCTGTCTGCCTCGGTCTCGCCCCCTGACGCATCGGGTCACTCACCTGTGAACCTCTCCCGATCGAGTCCTTTCGGTCCGCTGAGCCAGGTTTCCAGCCGTCGCACGTTTGCATATCTGATCGCTACGCTTAACGCGAGCCACCCGGACTATGACTTCTCACACATCCTCAGGCCCGCAGATTTTCGCAAGGAACGAAGCCTGAAAGCTGTCATCAACACGGTTGACTCTACTCTCTACAACCTGAGACCTAGTTCAGGTATGATGACACTCCAAGTCCCATCACAGATTAGCTACACCACAGCATCCTCGGCGTCTCCGACAAGTCGGGCTTGGGGCCCGCAGATGTGGGCGATGGTAGACAATGAGATGAATCTCAAGGAGTGCACAGTGTACTGCTGGGCTCCTCCGGATGAGCCATTCGACGGCGAAGAAGGTTCTATCTGGAGTTTGAATTACTTCTTCTTCAACAAAGAGCGGAAACGCGTCGCGTACCTATACGTTCGTGGCGTTCCAGTGATGACTCATAGCCCCCGCCAACGCAGTGCTCTGCCCAAGAGAAGTGCTAGTGGGTATGAATCGGGAGCGAATAAGAGAGCGAGGTTCTGGCTCGGAGACCACGCTGAGAATGTCACTATTGATGATGATGCAGAGGAGGATTTCGACAATGCAGGTGTCTCGATGTGGAGCAATGGTGACGAGATAGACGCAAACGAGCATGATGTCCTCTTCGACGGCGACGACTTTTGCGATGATTACGATGATGAAGCTGATGCTGACGACGAGGCTGACGAGCAGGACTACAAGCTTCAAGTGCGAGGTATGAGTGAGGATATTGCTGCATCTATGGAGTTTTGATTATGCGTTCGTTGTTTTTATACTGCAGGTATTCGCGGCTGCTGGCTTTCGGTTCTGCACTCAGCTCTCCTTGCACGTGGTGCCGCGTGTCTACTTGTGTGAGCTTTCTTGTGTATTCTGTTTGTAGAATCACGGGGGTTCCTATCTGGCATTTCTTGTAGGTGAGAGCGATTTGAAATGGGGTTTAGGAGTGATTGAAATTTGATGCTTCAGTTGGGGCACACTGGATTTCACGTTGGGCCCTGGTCTAAGGGTGAGCCGCTTTTTTCCCCCTCAATGGTTACAATGGTTACATAAATGATTGTCAATAAATGATACCCGCAAGTCCCTTCAAGGATCGTCCTCATGTGAAAGAGACAGGATTTCTGGCATGGAAAATACCTCGGCATCGTTTCCTTGCGAAGAGTCCATAACAAATCCGGCTGAGGTACACAGTACACGGCTAACTACAACCATGGCTTCGAGTGCGACTGGATCAGAAAGAGAGTCTGCGAAGGAACGCTGGATATCATTCGGCTGCGGGATAGTAGGAGACTCGCTTGTAAACATGCCCGATTGCCCTCCAGATATTGATATTGACAAAGCCCGAGGATAGACCCACCCACAGTAACCTTCTCCATAGCTAATTTCACTGTGCTCAGGTCCACAGCATTTTCAAACGGAAAGAGAGAGGACTAAAACACCCACCCGCCGGTAATCTAGCATCTCAGCTGCCCAGGCGAGGAGGGATCTAAAGCCATAGCATCTCATTCTCGTTCCAATGAACACCTAAAAACAGTGGCCGGATCACGAACACCAACACCAACATACACTGAAACATAAGCACATATCCTGGTAGATCTAGAATCGAAAGCCACAACGACAGAGACCGAAGACGAAAAAGATCGGGTGGGAAAAAACGAGAGGAAAAAGAAAAAGAAAATCCCACGAGACGGTCTCGACGATCGCGCAGAACATTCTCGCCAGAGCCGCCTCGATCCGTATGCCGTCCTAGTGATAGGGCGGGAACATTGTCACCGCTGAGCTTTTGCCTTTCCCCAGTGGCAATGGCAGGAGATTTTGAGGGGGGGGGGAGGGGGGCGACGGGAAAGCTCGAATGAGAGCGTGTGCAAACGCGCATGGGGTGTCTTTTCGCTGGAGAGAAAAAAATCCGGCAAGGGAGAGTTGAGAGCGGTGTGAGAGCGAAGAAAAGAAGAGAAAAAGAAAAGAAGAGAAAAAGAAAAGAAAAGAGGAATTGAAATCAGAATGGTCGTGGGAGGTTGAAATTCCCTTCTCGGCAATCGCTCGCTATTTGTCTCCCTCTTCCTCCTCCTCCTCAGATGGTCGATGGCGGCGAGAAGAGCTAGACGCCCCTGCTCCACCATATCTTGCCAAAGCCTCTCTGCTGCCTCTCCCTCCGCGCCGCCTCGTCCTGGAAATCCTCGCGCGCGATCCGCTCCCCGGGCCCGTTCCCAGCCAGCCTCAGAGCCACGGTAAGAACGACGCTACTCGCGATGCTCGCCCCCAGGATCCCCACCATGGTCAAGTTGCTCTTCCGGTACTGCGTCGGGCCCTTCTTCGCATCCTCTGGCCAGCCCGTGTACAAGGCATACGTGGTGACCACGCTCCCGAGGTTCCCCAGCCCGGAGATCAGCGCGGCGGCCGCGGCGACGCCCACCTCGCCGTGGCGCTGCTGGAAGATCTCGTTGCCCCAGGTCATGCAGATGGGCACTGTAGGGCCCAGCCCGAACCCGACGAGCAGGAGCCCGCCGTAGCGCGACCAGGGCTGGGACCGCGGCGCGAAGGTCGTGACCAGCAGGCCGGTGATCTGGATCAGTACTGCGAGGGAGAAGAAGAGAGCGCGGTGGTGGTGGAAGCGGTCGGAGATGGGGGTGATGAGGAGGATGGCTATGAGGTCCATCTTTTTGCGAGGTTCTTTTCAGCTGTATTCTGAGAAAGTGGAAGGGGAGGGGGACTTACGATCCAGATTGGCGCGGAGAGTAAGCTGAGCGTTGTGCCCGAGAAGGTTGAGTTGATGCCGGATATGATGATGGTTGAGTAGAGCTGGACGCCGAACCCGACGCCGACCACGCCGAAGTACATGATGATGAGCGGCCACAGGCGCCAGTCGATAACGACGTGCGCCAGGTCCTTCAGGTTCCACGGCCTGGGGTGGTAGACTCGGGTCAGATCCCTGTAGTGTATCTCTGCGTCTTCGCCTTTGAGGATGGGAGGCGAGGCGGGTATCCATCTCGTCGCCCCAGTCCGGGCCTGCGTTGCTGCTGGCGGTAACGGGCGGTCTGGAAGCCACCAGAGGAGGACGACGCCGAGGACTACGGCGCAGAGACCCCAGAGGAGGAACATCCACTGGAAACCGACCAGACCACCCAAGCCGTCCATTTCCTGGAAGCCGGCAGAGACGAGACCAACTACTGCGGCGGAGACCTGGGATGCGGTGAAGTAGTAACCGATCCGCTGGCCTGTCCTGGAGGGAGGGTAGAAGAGGGTGAGGTAGTAGGACATGCCTGGCCAGAGACCTGCGATCACCACCCCTAGCAGGAATCTGAGAAGGCTGCACGCAATCAGTATCTATCTGGCTCCGCTAGAGGAAGTAGACGCGGACAGGAGGCTCCACGCAGCTTGCACGGCAGCGAAACAGGCGCCGATTAGCCCAACTGCAAACACGATCCTCGCCATCCACACCCTCGGGCTGAGCTTCGTCATGACGAGACTGGAGGGCAGGTTGAAGACCACGTAGGCCACGTAGAAGAGGGCGAGAGCGGTCGAGGTCTCTTTTGCGGTCAGGTGCAGGCGTTGCATGAGGTTGTGACCCGATGCCGTGTTCATGGTTTGAGCGAGGCCGATGTTGGAACGGATAGCCGAGCAGAGGAAGTAGAGGGCCCAGAAAGCTGCAGCTTGTCAGCAGCTGGCCAGATATAAGCATCGCAAGTCACACATCTGTGGAGTCATACCCGGGATGATGCGGCGGTCGATTCTCCTAACGTCTTGCTTTAGCAGGAAATCCCTTGGTCTGAGAGGTGTGAAGCATACCTATATACTTTCTCAATCCTCGCCAGATCAACACCTACCCCGTCCTCACTGCCACCAGAAGTCTTGCTCCCGCCAGCAGCTCGCGCGGAGTCGGGTTGCTCGTCGCCATACACCCCCACTATCTTGCCATCTACAACAAGACCTGCCATTGCGCCCGGAGCGCGACTGAGAAGCAATGGAAGCGCGTGCCGCCAGCCTCGCGGATCGGGTAAGCCTGGTTGTTGTTGACAATGTAGCAGCGCGGGTTTTGGCTCGTGCACATCACGATACTCGGGCGAGGAAGAAAATGAATGAGGGTTGAGATTTGTGGTGAGGTCGAGGTCGCTTAGATCCTGGGCTGGTTCCTTCGGCGCTAGGGAGGGCTGTTGGGACTATCTGGACATCTCCTCTTGTAGCTTCATGATTGTAAACAATTCTTGCCTCTGTTTGAGTCTTACTATTGTACTTAGTCGTGGTCTGCGCTGCTTTTGCTCAGAGGTGTGTCGTGGAGAGGCGTTCGCTTATCTCTTGCAAAGACAGGAAGCCGGATTGATCAGTTGGAAGCAGGTGTGAAGAGTAGGTACATGGGGCATCTCGAATGGAATCAAGATATCTTTACACTCTCTCTTATAGTCTCTCTACTTCGTAGCTGCTTCCTTGTTGCACTCATACGAGATCCACAACAAATTCAAATCACGCTTAGTATATACACGTGACTTTATCAGAAACTATTTACCCCGGCATCTCCAGGCGTCTGAGATGGATTTGGGAAAAGATAGCAGGTAAAGCTCCTTTCCGAATCTTGACTTATTCTTACGATGCATTTATAGTGCACGGGCGAGATCTCGTACGATTTGCAGCCATGCAACGCAGTCCCCTAGGTCTACTCTCAAAGGCAAGACACGCTCCTCAACCAAACCCAAGTCCGAGCCAGCGCACCAAAGCACCGTCAGATATCCGCGCCTTTCTCAAAAGCCCGCCGGGCTCAAGGATACGAGGTGTTTCCAGGGAGGCGGGATTAAGCGAGGGGAGTCTGCGAAGGAGAGGTGATATTGCTGCATTCGTTGGCGGCCGTGGGATTCGTGTTTGTTCTGCGTATGGAGTGCGTATGCTGTAGCTGTGATTGTTGCACCTGGATATCAAGCTCTTGACCAGGGGATTCGCGACATATTCTGAATGATACTAGGCCGAAGTAAACAACGCAGGAACGCTGCATGTTTCGAGCATCACGTACCGCTAGATCTTCTACAATTCTGGCGCCGTGACTTGAGTTGAGAATTGAGAACTCCCCAGGTCCTCCCGAGGTAAACAATACCCGACGTATACGGTACGATACTGCTGAGTCGTCGGGGAGATGTTCGCTGACACGTAAATGCGGCCAGCATGTGAGAGGAGACTTGTTAACAATGTGACCTGAAAGATTTCATTCGCATAGAACACAGCAATGATGAGGATGATATCTACCAGATAGTCTTCGCCGCCCAAGTAAGCTCCTACTCAAACGCAAACACTAGATTCCAACCTAGCTTGCGCCTCGCTTGAGAATAGAGGGTCAAGTTCCCTTTGCACATACCTGCTATACTCGCTTTGAGGAAAGCTGATCAATAGTGGCTCGTAATATCAATCTGAACTGTAAGAAGTATGGGGATTGAGAGCGCCATCATGTTAACAAAGATTCCCCTAGGAGCATTCACCTCTCATCTCTCAGCTCAAACCTTACGACGTTACAGCAACAGCCCTAGTCCGTATTAGCAGAAAAGCAGATATCAATTCAATCCAATAGCCAGAATCGAAAGAGAGAAAAATAAGAAAATTGAAAATTGAAAAATTAAAAACTTGTAAGCTCCCCTCCCCTTTTTGACAATCAGCCAATGGATCCCTTTCAGTCTTCTCATCAAGCACTACACTCCACCTAAGCGTATCCGCAAACAATTCTTCGAGCCAAACTCCCCCCTCACCTATCCACATTGAAGACCAGACCCTCGTCGAAACCACACCCACACTCATACCCACCCCAAATCATCCACCATCTAAATTGTAAAATCCACCCAGCTAAGAATCGCCAAATATACATACCTGTAAGAGCAAACCTCTCGAAGCCCGGTGTGAGATGACTCGAAACATCGAATCGCTGGTACCGCTCTCTCTCTATAGACCACAGCGATTGCTAGATCGAAAAACACGCCTCTCACCGCGGGAGATAGGCGGGGCTCGACTGCATGTGGTTTGATCGCGTATGAGCTGATCGGTCGGAGCGTGTATGTCGATGTACTTAGACATAGATATAATATACTGTGGTTGTGTGGGATGGCTGCTCATAGAAATGACGTGAGGTTTGATGTGCATATGCTTCTGAGAGATACACTGCGAGCTGTAGGGAGTATGGAAGTCCCTTTTTTTCCCTTCTCTCTTCTCGTTGTGGAACGGCGGCGGGTTCGTAGCAATGCCCGCTAAGTTTGCTAGTCGGTGCCCTGGAGTCTAGAAAGTCAATAGACAGACGAAGCTGTATTTCTCTTCTCACCTCTGGGTCTCAGGTTCTGTTCCAGGGCAGAGAGCGACAGCCAGAGCCAGATTTCACCTAAGCCAAACAAATCTTCCATACAAATGCGATTGAATCCCAGTGGCTAGTCAGCTTGACTTCAGATAATCTTCACTGTATACGAGGGATAGTTTTGCTACCGAACAAGACTTGGCCTCGAGATTAGTGATTTTGAGATTACGATGTCAATTTCGAGTTCGACGTCGGTTGAGCTTTCAAGAGGAATTCGAAGAAAAGAAATCATAAAGGAGAATCGTGCATTGCCTAGCCGGGCGCCTGGTAACACGAGACAGTGGTATCATCCCCGCGTGTCCTATCTGGCAAACAAAATCATATTTCACCCCCTAAGATGCAACTTCCACCCCACAGCCCAGGCGTATCACCCTAAGCCACCTTATCCCCAACTACGCCGCCGACCTTCTCGTCCGCCACAGGAGGGGTCTCGACCCCGGCGCCCTTGCCCTCGGCATACGTCGCCTCGGGCCGGTGGAATCGCGAAGGGTGCTGCTTGCCCGTGATATCCAGCCAGATGCTCGTGAGCGTAGACCACAGCTCCCTGCGGCCCTCCCAGACCGGGAAGACGCCCACGCACAGCAGGCTCCCGAGCAGCCAGAAGATGCCGACGACCACCCAGCCCGCGAAGAACTTTTCGGTAAACACGTAGCCTGTGCCGTACATCGGCATCGGCCAGAGGACCAGCAGCGCAAGCGTGAGCACGACGGTCATGCCCTTGGCGAGCGTGGACGCGCGCAGGAGGTTGCGCTGCTCTAGCGCCAAATCGGCGGCCGAGGTCGACGCCTCGCCCGGGACAAGCTCGAGGTCGAGGTGCGCCTCTGCTGCGAAGTCGTGGTCGTCGCCCTTGCGGATCGCGGCCATAGACGCCCAGTCGTAGTGGTCGAGCCCGAAGATCAGCGTGAAGAGCGGCGTGAAGATCAGAGGAGAGAGCAGCGCCATCACGTTTCCAGCGAGCATGGGGTCGTTGGAGCCGGTGCATGCAACGTCGAGCTTCCCGCAAGTCTTGGATGCCGTTACGAGCCAGGTGATGAGTGCACAGGCGAGACCACATGGCGGGGTGAGCGTCGCGGCCCATTTATTGTGGCCGGCCCACATGAGTGTCAAGGTCGCTGGGATGACTGCCGAGGAGATTATGACACCCATCATCACGTACAGGTAGCCCATGGAGATCCCGGCGTAATGCACTAGGACAATTAGCACATGGTATTTAAATTCCGCTGCGAGATAGACTTACAGCCGACGGAGAACGAAGCCATGAACAGCCCGAACCCGACAACCATCGCATGCGACATGTAGATCAATCGCTTGCCACTGGCGTCCGGGCGAAGGTAGGTCTGATAGATATCATACGTGAAGATCGAAGAGACGGCGATGAGCTCGGCCGAGGACGCAGATGTGACGGCCATGAACACAATCAGCAGCGTGCATACGGCTCCACCGGATCCAAGCAGGGCCACGGCGGCATATGGTAACACGAGACCGGCGGATACATCTGCGTCGGACATGCGTTCTGGGAACGTGGGAAAAGCTGCGTTGCCCTCAAGCGCCAGCCCTGCGAGACCCATGGTCGTGGCGCAGAGCCATGGGATGGCGAACCAGGAGATACCGCCCATGATGTAGCCAGGTAGGGCGTGTACCGGGGAAGCGGCAATCGCCTTGTTGTAGTACCCGTTGTCAAGAAACACACTGTCAGAGGTTAGAGGCGATCTAGGCATACGAGGACGACGACCTACGTTCCAAAGTTTCCCACGATGTTAATGACGAAGAAGATGGCTCCCTCTTTTGATCGCATGGTGAGATAACTACCCCCAGCGTTACCCTTGACTGGGTGGTCGGCAGCAGCTGTGACCAGGAGGTCGAAAACGGATTTGGGCGAGCCGAGAACATCGCTGGTGGCGTAGGTGGTAAAGGCGAAGATGAGGATGATGATGAGCAAAATGAATGTGTGAACCCTGATATCTGGTCAGAACATGTCATCTGAATGGGATGTGCACGTAACTCACCAGTCTGTCAAAAAGGTGGCCTTGATACCTCCAAACATAGTGTAGAGAACTACACCCAAGGGTAGCAAGAAACAGGCTGCGGCGGTCGGCATGCCAGTTAACGAGGAGACGACGGCCGAGCCGCCCGTCAACAGCATGGCTGTAACCAGGATGTTTGTCATCAAGCCGAAAACGATGAAGACGCAATGAGCTGGGGTTCCATATCTCGCTCGGATCACCTCCAGGAAAGTCTGTCCCTATCAGCCCAGCCCCAGCCCGAGCTCAATTCTGCGACTGCAACTCACATGAGCATTTGGCGCTCTCCTCTTCAACTCAATGGCAATCGTTGCAAACAGCAGGATCTGGACGGTAGCTCCGCTGGCATACCAGAACGGACCCGAAACCCCGTAGCGGTATGCGATCCCCGATGATTGCAAGAGCGTCGCTGCCCAGGTCCAGGAGGATACGACGGCAGAGGCCACGAGCCCGGATTTCACCGTCCTCCCAGCGGTACTGAACATCTCGGAGGTTTGGAGCTCATGATTGTACCGTTTGAGGATCCACGTAACGAGGATCTGGTCCTGTTAGAGTTGATCTGGGGACGTGGGGTCAAAGGTGCTACGCAGCTTACCATGCCCAGGGCAAACACGGTGCCCAGACCGAGGACAATTCCATATCCCCAGCCAACATTGAGGGGCGGGGCAATAGGCATCTTGGTGTTTTTTTCGGGGAGGG
>JAENRP010000021.1:226134-259356 GCA_024741835.1 Diplocarpon mali
TCAATTCAGTCGAGGGCGTGCGAATGTCGGATAGATATATATATGTACATATATATGCAGCCGGCTGGTCTGTAGAACGTGGGTACAGGGAGGGCAAGCTGATATACGTGCGCCAGGCTACCAGACTTCAGTCGATGCATGCGAGGCTGCTGCATGCGAGGCGGATGCACGCGAAGTCGATGCAATGCGATGCGGCAGGAAAGCTGTTCTCTCCCCACCAGAGACAAGAAATCAGATGGCAAGGAAAGCAAGAGGATGATCTCCGCCTGCTCGACCTCCATGCATGCAACGCTATGCCCGACCCCGACCCGGGCAGCGCTCCATCATGCCGGACTGGAGACACGGCAGCATATCTCGACATCCGGGGAGATGGGAGCCTCGACGACTCGGGAGGTGGTCGCTGTGCTGTCAGAGAGGAATCGTAGGATGCCAGAGGCTTGACCAGCAGATAAGAACAGCCTGGTCCGGGCAGAGATAGTGATGTTGTCGGACGCCATTGGGGGAAGCGAGACACGATCTACCGAGGATTCTGTGTATTCTATCGTAGTGTAGTGCGCCGTGCTGCGGGCAGTTGTGCGGCACTGCTGATTCGCTGGAGATGTGTTGATAATGATAAGAACTGCTGGCCAAGCATTCTCGAGCGGTTCGGGGGTAAATCGATATTGCTTGGTGGTCTGGCGGCTGCCGAGATAAGAGAGTATAGAGAGGGGAGAGGGGAGAGGGGAGGCTGGGCGAGACTTGCGAGGCTTGCGTGGGGATGAGATGGGGAGAGATGAGGGGAGGGAAAGAAGAGAGAACGGGAGAGAGATGGAGATGGGAGAGAGATAGAGATGTGAGGGAGATGGAGATGTGAGGGAGATGGAGATGTGACGAGGGAGAGGAGGAGGAGGATGTGCAGGAGAGAAAAGGAAGATGAAAAGGCGGTCCGACGAGAGCAGAATTTTCATCCCTCTGACCGCCCTGCGAAGTGCGAGGGGACGCTCTTCGCAGCCAACCTGTATGGCAGTGCCTACATGGATATATATATCTCATAAACATCTAAGATTCTATACCCGTCCAGTGAGCAGAAGTCGGTTTTATTGTATTAAATTAGAGGTAATTGTCTGTCTGCATGTCGCAGCCCTTCAGCCCCTCCCATCCCATCCAACGTCATCTATTCCAAACGGCCCGCTTGCAGACCGAAAAGCAGGACTCTCGATATTTTCAAGAGATGCTTCGTCCCGAGTTACATCCTCTCCTCTCCTCTCCTCTCCTCTCCTCTCCTCTCCTCTCCTCTCCGCTGCAGAGTACCGAACGGCCGGGTTGGAAGGAAAGAAAAAAGGGAGAGCGAAACTCGGTCTTGAAGTCGACGACACGGCTCGAAGAAGCCTGCCTGGCAGCGTGGGAAGCGTCACTCTCCGAATAAGTGATTGATGGTTGATAACCTGGCTGATCATTCACCTGATGAGTGAGCTGCTCTATTCGCAGACTGACTGATCGATTGACTTTCGAACATTCTCGCATCTGTCTTCAAGGTGCACCAGGTGCTGGGTTATTAGCTTCTCCGAATGGCTACCCACCGCTTGATACTAAGACTGATAAGCGGGCATTAGGGGAGGACGAGAGAAGAGGGGAAGAGAGAGTTCTAGCCTGGATTGACGATGCGTCCCCAAGTGAGGGTGCGCGTCGTTATACACACTTTAGTTGCTGCCCGCTCGAGAAAGCTTCTGCGCTGTCTGGCCAGAGATCTCAGAGCGAGCTGGTCTGTTTTGGTGAGTTGAGTGATGCGGTGCGAGGTCGTGGCGCGGAGCAGGGAGATTATTATGCTCATGGCGATTGTTATCAGATTCACCTGCCTACCGACCTCGGGTAGCTGGTCGCATATGCACAAACACGTGATATAGCCCCCCTATGGTGTCACGTGCACGAGAAGTCTAGGACTGTCCTGGGTCCGCGGTGGTTTTTAAGGGCAATGGCAGATAGTAGAGCAGACCTCACGCACAAAACCGAGACACAGAATCCTCGAGGAGCGGATACGCATGCGCGGGACAGTCATGCCGGCAACCTCACGGCGCCGTTATGTTCCTGTCTGGCTTTGCCTCTGCGCGTGATCCCATCGCATAGCTCAGGTGAAGTTTGCAGCCCCCTCCCCCAGGGCCGGTTTAATTATTGAAAGACTACACTGAAAAACACATTCGCCGGTGGCTTGCTCGGGTCAAATCCCGAGAACGATCGGAGCGACTCAAGTCTCTCTAAAGAGAAATTTTATGCTACAAGGCGATAGCGAAGCTGAAGCTTGCTATATCTAGACCAGTAAGCTCAGGATTCTGGCTGGAGGTGGTGAGCGTTTCGCTTCCGTTGGCATGTTTGGAAAAGGAGAGAATTATACCGGGGTCATAAGAAGACTCGATTCCGTCAAGCGTGAGTCGCGCCTTTGGACGAGAGAACTTGCTTACAATGATGTTCGACACCCGCGGCAAGGATATATTCCAATACCAGTCCTGCGCTTCGATCTCGGTATCTGTGCGCTGTCTTGCTTTTCGTCACTTGCGCGACCTGCGTGGCCGAGCTGCGGAGTGTCTTGACGGTTTTCTTGAGGCGGGCGTAACAGAGAAACAGACCGACCGAAGTATTCTGACGTCTTTTCTATTTTCTCTTGTCGGGATCTAATTTGGCGTTCAGTGTGAGGGTGCATCTAGGTTCAGGAGCCACGCACGTATGTAGCGTCGATACCAGCTTCTCAATCAGAGCACTTGTTTCCGTGCTTGTTTCAACCAAGGCTCATGAGTTTGAGTGGAGATTGTTTCAGACACAAGTTAAGGTATCTGTGTTGTTTATTATCCCAGACTACTAATGAGCTGGAGCGTTGATGTTTCCTGGGTTCTACAGCGAGAGTTATCCCTTGCTCATCTTTGAGTCTCTTTCCCTTTTGTGCAGCACATGATGGTTAACCCCTTTCCATGAGCGCATCGTCTATACTCTTGCTCTCAGCGCTCTAAGATACTCCTATGTCCATTTGATCGTCGTCCATCCCTTAAATTTCACACCCCTTGCTATTCTTGGCCTTCCCTACTGAGTTCTGTATCGAGGTCTGGCTTGAGCTATATTCCCACTGCTACACTGTATCATTAAATGGATATCCGAGGATTCTTGGCCTTGTTATAGTTCTTCCCTCGCCCCTCGTTACGCTCTGCTGCAATAATGCCCACCACGCAAGGATGGGGCACAGTATTGCTACCACGCGACTCATCACTTCAGGTCTCGAGGCTCTCGCTGGAGACTCGGATGCATGTTCGAGTCCACCATGGTCAATCTCTACATATTTCGAGCACAGGCATGGCATGCCATCTTCCTCATGGTCAGAACTATGACATTGTTTTGCTGTTTGTTAAAATCTCAAGGCTGAGGTCCTGAGAACGCATAAGGTAATAGCTTAGGAAATAAAACAAATGCTTCAATTATATGAGATAAAATCCAACGTGTATTCCGGCTACGTGTGCACGAAGAATGATAAAATAGACGGATCCAGAGAATGCAACATTTTGCTCTTACACGCCACCGTGACCCGGTAACCTTACTGCAGCTTCAAAGAGATATTTTCCGCTTCTCGAAGCTTCTCGCCGTCTACAATACTCGTCCAGAGACGGGAAAGCGGCAACTCCCGCCACGATTATTTTGATTTGCTGCTGATCCGGGTGGTACTTCTGTTCGAGGTTTGACCACACAGCGTCAGGTAATCTCAGAAGCCCGCATAGAGATCTACGGAGAGGCCGACGTGAATAAACAAAGCCCGGCGGAAATATTGAGACATGTCTACCGGCAGCGATGGCCACGGTTCGCTTATTTAGCCGAGCGTCCCCCCTGAATCTACGATCCTCGAAAGACCTCTTTATTGATTGAAGACAGGCCAATAAAAGAAGTGAAATATTGAAGAGAGGAGCCGCAACATGTGGCGATATTGTGTTGTATATAACAGCTGCCGCAGACGCCCGCAGTACATCATCATCAACTGCCATTCTGCACTTCCTTTCTATCTGCTATCAGCTTCAGCGCCGGCCGCTCTTACCATCTTCTTCATTTTTAATACGAAAAGATCTGTCTCTTTCATAATTCTCGTATCACTCGCCATATCCCAGCAGCAATCTCCGCATCAACATCCATCGAACATCGATCCGTCCACTCACTATGCCACCCGCGTGCTTCCTCGTCCCTACCACCTCCCTGAAGCGCGCGCCCATCCTCCGCACGCACGCATGGATACCGCTCGGGCACACGCCCGCCGAGGTACGCACCCGACTCCTGTCCAACGAGACCTCCGCCGTCGCGACATCCGTGGGCAGATTCTACCACCGCGGCTTCCAGGACCTCGCGCTGCGCGTCGCCGGCCAGACCCCGGAGGACCTACTCGAGGCGTACTTCCACTCCTTCAACTCTTTGTTCTTCTTCAACGCCCTGACGGTCGAGTTCTGCCGGTTTGCGCTGATGCCGCGGCTGAGCGAGCAATGGCGTACAAACTTCGGGGCGCGGGGAGAGAGTAGGAGGGGCGTGCTTCTCAAGCGGGAGCAAGAGGGCTTGGAAAGTAGGGCGGAAATAGAGGTTGGGATCTTGGTGTTTGAGAGGCCTGAGTTGGTGGATGATGAAGAAAGGCTGAGATCGTACCTGGGGGCGATGTTGAGGGAGATGATCTGGGCGTTTGTGGTGGTGTATACTTGTTGTTGCCCGATTTGCGAGGACGGAGACGGGGGAAGATGTAGACAAGAGACGTGGCGAGCTGTTGCGGTGCGCGTCGAGCTGTTTGCAAAGGAGAAGCTGGGTTTGGACTTGAATGTTATTGGGGATGGTGTGTGAGTAAAACGGAGGCTCGGAGGATCTAGGGCAGGGCCTCTAATTGGAGACGAAATATATTGCATGCTTCTACCTTTAGAGAGGCAAATTATAGTCTTTAATATTTAAGCGTTGAAGATAGGAGGTATCTAGCTGACCTCTCTTGCTTGACAAGTGCGACAACGCCTGGCGTCGGGTGACCACGGTAGACTAAAACTCATACTATAACAGTATGTCCTAAGCATCTCTGATAATTAACTGCGAATATCAAATTCTCATTGTGTGGGACTGATTCATAATCTTCAAGTGATGCATAGACTTGGAGAAGCCGGCTAAGCCATAGAGATAAACTGCGCCTATTTTCCAGGAAATGATGCTGCGGTACTGAGCAATCTCGCAAGTACCATTGCGCCTCATGTTCCACGTTAATCTCTCCTCTTAGAAGTATTTTACTTAATATCATAGATTCTGTCCTTGCTTGGAACTTTGAATGTAAATAGAGTATGATAATATCTTTTGATATCATTTGATAGATTGTCGCACACAGGCCGCAAGTATTTGCACCCTCTTATCGAAAATAAATCACTCGGCCACTGCATAAAAGGAGGCTATCAGTGTCAAATAAGCTATATCATCTCTAGATAAAATGTTTTCTCTTAGCTGAATATTCAGCATCTTGCGAAGCAGATAATCTTCCCTGTTGGCCAGCTGTGTAGGCAGACTTGGTTTGCCATTTGTTCTGCTTCTTGTTGAAAGATACCTAGCGAACTAGATGATAGCTATTCCGAGGAGGTTGATGTCGAATGGAAATCGAGGATACAAGAGTGGCGACTTACTATACGTATTTCTGCACGGCAAGGAGGGTTCGGCGCTGCCTACCTTGGATCTCGATACGTAAATTCTCAGCTTCAGACCGCACATTCACGCAAGCATAACGGCAGTTCCGTATCTTTTGCAAATATCCTGGATTCCTGGGTGCGCTTCTTTGCTTGATTTCTGGGCTCAGTAAAGCATTTAACGCCTGGTACCAAGTCACATCGGCAGAGAGCAACTCACCTAAGGCTACCATATCATGATCATAGGCGTAGGGAAAGTCGCCAGTCTGTTATGAACTCGCTATAGATGTTCTCCCTATGCATACCTGCGCTTGCCGTCGGTCCGTCGCAAAAGATGTGCCAGAAAAGCATTTGAAACCACTCCCGGGGGGGGGGGGTGGGGGGTTCGGAGCGAGTCCAAGTTAGGTCACGGGACAGCATCACTTGCTGAGTTCCCTACACTCTTCACAAAAAGCCCAAATCTTGTAGTAGAAATAGAGACGGCTTTAGTTTTCTAGAGGTATATCACCCTTACTTGCATTGAAACGTAACGTTGCAGACCTCCACCACGGATCAAAAACCGCAATGAGTCAAAATTCTATTTACTTACCAAAGCTGCTCACTCTATTCTGTAAGTTTTACAGTTAATATGAACTATCTCCTTACTGATAACAACGCATCGGCCCATGCAAGATTCGCTATCTCGGATAGCTCCATCGTGCCTGGTGTAAAGCTTTAGCCGTACCATCCTCCCTCAAACCCGTAGCCATTTTATGACAGGTGTAGGGGGCTAAATAACACTTTATCAACATTATCATAGGGGGAGAGAGAGAGCGAGAGAGAGTACCTCCTAAATGAATTCTAGCGGCTCTGTGCTGTTTGCGGCAGGCCTCTTATCAGAACGTTTCTTTCCGAATATATTTCCTTCGCGCACGCTGCAAAATGCGTGTAAAATCTCATTGTAAGAGACCACCGCCCTGTCAGATTTCCACGCGGAAAGTACTCACACGACGACAAAGATTTCAGCCGGATCTTTTTCGACGACAGCTCTCTGGGCTCTGCCTGACCAGGCATACCGCCTTGTTGAGGAGTGAACTCCATACCGGAGGACATGAGCGCAAATCATACAACTGCAATTTGATGCTTACTGTTGGTACGTTGCTGTCTCGAGTGGATCCGGCTTGGGGGAAGAGGCGGCTTTTTTCGTCGGTGGTTTCTTTCAGCTTTGAGATGTCGGGTTTGAGGTCGAGAGCTTGTCGAACACCGTCAATAAAATATTCTAGTGGACTCCATACAACAGTTAGCAAGTAACGGCCCGTAAAGACGTGAATCCAGTATATCCTAGCCGCATTAATCAACAGGTATCAGTCAGCCACCAGTACCAGCACTAGCACCAAACCAATTAGTCGATATGGATTCAGATGGGTATCTAAACTGCCTGGTCACTAATATCGTCATTTTAAGTCGTCTCTAAATCCAAGGCTCATCCCCCGCAATCTCGTTCTCACTCCTATCAAACTCAGAGCTCTCTTTACCCTTCCCCTTCTTCAGCGCAAAGCGTGTCCACATCTTTGTAGTCCCTCCATCCTTCTCCTTGCCAGACACCGAACTTCCTAGCATCGGAATACTCGCCATGCTATCCACGCTGCGTCCTAGCGCAGAGCTCTCGCCGAACTCGTCGAAGCTGCTGTCCTGATGATCGCCGAGGCCACGGTCCGAGCTGGGCGTGCTGCTAATGCCCCTATATTTGTCTTTGCTGCGGAAAGACGAGATGCTGAATTTGCTGGAGCTGCCTTTACGTAGTAGTTGCTTGAAGGCACTATCTTTGACACCGGGTCCAGAAGAGGTGTTCGGATCAGATGTCGCGTTGCTGAGCGTCCTGTCCAAGCTATCGTGAGATTCTGCCATGCTATTTTGTGTGTGAATAGAATGGGTATCGCGAGATTTTCTTGAGGCTGCAGGTGACGATAAGTTAGAAAGATCTTGAAGAGATTCATTAGGAGATATATGTATCTCGAGAGATCTAGACCTGTCCTTTTCCTTTTCTTTATTGGACTTGGTTGTGAGGCCAAATTTGAATCCCATGAAAGCTGGAGCGGCAGGGTTCAATGCGGGAGCGACAGATTTGTGAGATGAAGCTCGACGAGGGCCAATAACGCCTACGGCTGGGGGACTGGACTGGCAAGCCAAATAGTCTGAGGCGGGTAGGAACTCATCGTCGTCACTAGCTATACCTGTGTTCAAGGCAGACGAAGAGCCGCGCTGCATACTCTGCCTCCTCGAAGGATTTCTAGACCACGTTGGCGGCACGTGGACGGACCAGTGTGTAGCTAAGGGACTATTTCTGTTGACAAGATCCGGTGCAGGACCCCAGCCAAAGGGTGCACTTTCTGTGGAAGGCCGAGGGAGGTCTGAAGAAGCAATGGATGTTGGACGCGGGCTACTAGGGTCTCGTTCGGAGCGGGCACTTGAGTCGTCCATACTGTTACTGAACACATTGAAGCACCGTCGAGACTTCACACCTGCATTCCGGGCTGGTGCAGGGGCGTTTCCTTGAGTTGAAGGCTCCGGGGCAGGCTGGCCTTT
The DNA here is from genome assembly GCA_024741835.1 of Diplocarpon mali. Classification (NCBI taxonomy): domain Eukaryota; kingdom Fungi; phylum Ascomycota; class Leotiomycetes; order Helotiales; family Drepanopezizaceae; genus Diplocarpon; species Diplocarpon mali. The sequence continues at coordinate 234,339 of JAENRP010000021.1, forward strand.
GAAAAATGTGGGCCAGCCTGGTGAGAAGCTTAGTCGACGACTTCTAGTCAAAGATTCGGTTTCCTCCGTAGATCGCGGAAGAGACTGGCTTTGGCCTTGCTTGAGAGACCCAAGGGTTGGGCCAGCTGCCGCAGTCTTGCCTCGACTTCTCGGTAAAGAGAACATACTCTTCAGACTCTTGTGAGCTACTGGCTGCGTTGGCGATGATCTGATCGTTCCGAACACAGGACGATCATTATCATTAGGGTAGTCGCGGCTCGATACACCGTAACGGGCGAGATTCTGCGAAGAAATCTGAGGGCTAGAGATAAGGCTTGCCGACCGACTAGAAGAGTCCGGAGATTGAGGATCCTTGTCGAGGGTCTCACCGACGTTGCTAAAGAATGGCCGGCCCTCCCGCTCGTCATGTTCATCGTCGGCAAAAATGTTAGATGGAAGTAGTGATGCTGCAGTAGGACTGAGAGGAGCCCCGGAAGTGAGCATTCGAATCTCTTCTTCGCTCATTCCGCTCGTATGGTCAGATTGAATGACCAAACCCGTATCGTTATTCATCTCAATGTACGGCCCTGGAGCAAAACTTGGCGACAGGGCCCTGCTAAGTATATTGTTGTAAGTATAGGCACTGGAAAACTGCGAGCCAATGGTAGTTTGACCAGCAACAGGAGAAGATATAAGCGTTGTCCGACTCTTCCTGTTGCGCGTCCGCCCAGGTTTTGCTGTGCTACCACCAACGGTATCAAAATCAACGCCGGACGAGTTGGCGTTATAGTGCAACGGAAGAGTCTGCTGGAGAGCAGTGAGGTGAGCTTGATGTTGAGCAGTAATATACTCAATCTCTCGTAGACGCTGAGAGCTAGCTGTGAGGCGCGAAATGTGACCATTTTCTCTTGCTTGCCATTCCAACTCTTCTCGCCTGTCTGTGGCGTCTTGTGCATGCGTTTCTTCATTTTCCTCTGACCCAGGCAGTTTTCTTCGTTCAGCTTCGAGGTCGGAGTTCTGGAGACCTAAGTTATGGATATCGTTATCCAAGCCCTCGAGTTCGAGTTGCTTCTGCGATATTTCTAGCTTGATCTTGGCGATCTGAGTGTCCTTTCTCTTCGCCAGCTTTTCCTTTTCCTTTTTCCATAATTCTTTCTCTTTCTTCATATCTTGACTCTCCTGCTTCCACCGGGCCATGTCATCCCTCATTTTTTGACTTTCTGCCATTCTCTCTCTCAAAACCTTCTCTTTTTGTGTCTTTTTGTTCTGGGCTGCTCGATTCGCACGCTCAGCAAGGGTAACTTCCTTTTTCAGCTTCTCGCTGGTCTCCTCCCTGTCTTTCAATGCCTGTCTCTTCTCGTCTCTTTCCCTCTCGAGTATCCTTTGCTGTCTCTTAAAATCGTCGAGCTCTATCGCTGTGTCCGCAACAATCCTGTCCGTGTCCCTGCGTGCCGTCTCAAAAACCTCTGTTAGCATATGCATGGTTTCCTGCGGTTGGTTTGCTATCGCGGCTTCTCGAGCGACCTGGTCTGCAGCCGCAGCTGACGGCGAATGTTTTCTACCACCCGTATTTCTCCTCTGACCTACCAGGCTTGCACCACTAGACTCGCGTGCCAATGGGATCGGTGCGGGCTCCGGAAGGGTGGCGGCTTGTATCTCAACTCCATGTCCTCGGCCAGGGTACGCATCATCGCTACAATCGCTGTCCTGATCATCCGGGTCCTGTTCCAACGGCGGCCGAGTGTCTCCCCAGTGCGGTTGTCCATCTTTACACAGGGTAGCTATCCGCAGAACCTTACTCCCAGCCTGGAAATGGTTCGCCCCAACAGCAATGACTCGGATATTGTAAAAGTATCTCGACTTCAGCCCAGTTACCTCGATCGCTGTTTCCAGCCGCGACGATTCACCCACTGCGTATTGTCAGTTGTTGTCCATTTTTCGTCTGGTCCTTGCCCTACCGTTGACACCATTGACCTGAATGAAGTACTTGGCAACTGCCTTGTGTGATCCAGGCCCCGGCCGCGACCATTGGATAGTACAGGCATTCGATTTGAGCCCTGCGAGGGTGACTTCGGGAGCGTCAGGAACATCGACGCCGAGGGTATCGATGAGGTGGGACACGGGCGTCCGCAAAGTCTTGTAGGCCCGGTAGAGAAGCCTGCGCGGGGAGCATTAGATATGAGGCATCCCAAGAAAGCAGGACGCCACCCACCATAGGAACGCGGAGGCTGTCGCGGTGGACTGTAAGATCAGCATAACCAGATGTCCATGAGCGAGAACCCAGACGACCAGATCGTAGTAGACAGCCGGGAGCATGCGGCGAAGGGAGAACTGGACCTCGCGCGGGTATATGTCGACTTTACAGCGAGCTGGTCGTTGAATCGGCAGAAGACGAAGACTGTCGGCCAAATGGCGATGGTGTTTGGTGGGGAACATAAAACGTCCTCTAACTGCCCTCCACTTTCTGTGCTGATTCTACTTCGACCCAGTAGCTCTGCGATTAGCACCGCACTACAGGCGGCTATATCCTCAGGCTGGTAAGGCATCACTGCATCGCCAAGCCGTTTTCTCCTCTCGTCTCCTCGCGTCTCGGCGCATCTCCTTTCCTCAAGCACTCATACAAGGCGAAGAAAGAAATGGTGAGAGGGTGGATGGAGTGCGTGGGATCACGCCTATGTCTCTGCAGAAAATACTGTGAGTATCTCCACTCTACCTGTCGGCCGACGCGTGCCCCGGCAGTGGTGATGTGGATGGTCGTCAGGCATCGAACAAGGACGAGGGACATCCGGACTTCAAGACTGTGATGGAAGAAGCCTGCGATTGTGGTGGCTGAGAAAGCAAAGAAGCCATGACGATTCGATGGAAAGTTGCGTGCGTGAGGATGTCGCAACTCGCAACGTACCGAGTATCCTACACAAGATAACATGCTCGTCTTGAAGTCTCATGGAAGAGTCCGGTCAAGAAGTGTTGTATATTGACGAGTTGTCGATGATATACTTGTCCCGTGGCTTCAGCACTAAGCCGAAGAGAGGTTTTCGGCAACAAGCTGATATCTCACGTTACAGCAGAAGAAGAGAGAGGGAGAGTGCCGATGTTCAGAATCTCTCCTCACTTACTGCGTCATGGGAGACATCCCAGAAGAAGAAATGCCTTCTGTCTCTGGCAACCTCCGGAGAATAACATTCCACGCTGGATTGCTTGCTACCCTGGTCCTACTGAGTCTATCCACAAAATCACCCTCCCATTCCTCGATATGAACACCGCCAGTCTCCATCACCCAACACCTACCGATCCTCTCGAGGGAGGAATCTTGAGAGGGGCGGATGATGAAGAAATAACGTACAGCGCTCGCGACAACAGCAGTAGCAACAATAGCGTCTTGTCCTAGTTTCTTATAATATATCCCTAGTCGCGACTTGAAGAGCTCACTAGACACTTGTGACGGAAGAGACAAGCCAGGGCTCAACCGGATAAGATAGGCTCGAGCCGATAAGGACTACTACGCTACATATACATATGGGGGCGCATATATATGTCTATATATATATGTTTATATATATATATAAATACATCGATACATATACGAGATTAGCATCATCCATTTGCAAAACGGCACTTGTCTCCTGGTGGTCCTAATACCAGATCTAGCACTCCAGAGCCCTTTTCCTGCTTCACGATCAAGCAGGTAAGTTGAATAGACCATAATGAAACAAGATCCTTGAAATCAACAGCCTAAAATCGTACAAGTTACACGGGTATCAGCCAAGCTGGCAGGTATCTCTCTGTCAAACCTGTGTGTGAGCTTCCAAAACAGACTTCTCTTTCACATGCAGATACACGCCCGTGGGGGAAGCTTTTCGATTCCTGAGCCGGTCTTCCATTGGCAAAACATCCCAACAGCCCCACTAAAACCCCGCCGGTCCGCCGAATGCCGTACGTATTACCAAGGTATTGCTCGTGAAGAAATCGACACATCAAGAGATCCATTGCAAAGCCGTGGCAAACAAACAATGAATAGTTGCCCACCCGATCAAAGGCGCATCCTCGGCACGGGCAAAGTCGTTGAAAGTGACGAGACAGACCGACAGGGATCGCGAGGTTGAGCCGAAGGCGGGATAATACTCCGGGGGCCGACCTTTCTCACATCAGCTGCATCGGTCATTCTGATTGCTCGTTCTTCTGTTCTCAAAGGATGGTCATCCCAGCTCCTCCACCTCCAACCTCACCTCGTCGACTCTCCTCAGCTCTCGACCGCCAGCGAAAGTCACATCTCCCCGCAATATTCATTCCATTCCATCCCATCCCATCCTTTCTTTCACAGCACAGCGTCCTCGCATCTTTAGTTACGTTCCCTGCACTTTCTTGTTCACTTCGCCTGCATGATACCTTGAAACATCTTCAGATTGGTGCACGACGTCACGAAAACCCCACCAACAACAGCATCCACTGGAACCTCGCGCAAAATCTTTCATAGTATTTACCTTGCCGTCACTGCTCCATTTTCATTCTCCTCCACCCTCCGAATCCCTCGTACCTAAGAATTGGGAACTTTCAATACCCTTCCTATCTCGACCTGCCATGCAGTACGTCCGAAGCATCAGCGGCTCTGTCTCGAAAACATGGAACTCGATCAACCCAGCGACCCTTAGCGGCGCCATCGACGTGATAGTGGTTGAGCAGGAGGATGGCACATTGGCGTGCTCGCCGTTCCATGTCCGTTTCGGAAAGTTCTCTCTGCTGCGGCCGTACGAGAAGAAGGTGGAGTTCCGCGTCAACGATGCTAAACAGGACTATGCGATGAAGCTGGGCGAGGGAGGGGAGGCCTTCTTCGTTTTTGAGACCAGCGACAATATTCCAGAGGCTATGCAGACCTCGCCTCTGGTTTCACCTGCGTCGAGCCCGCCCTTTGCTCCGGAGGGTGCGAGTACCTCGAATCTGTTGGAGCCCGATTTTTTGGATCTAGATACTGAGACTGGCAAACCGCGGTCTGCCAGCATGACAAGACCCTGCGCGGGCGTTTTGCCGACCTCAGTGCCCCGGAGACAGAGCAATCTGAGTAAGATCCCAATATTAATATGCATGAGCGATGCTGACTCTTTCAAGGTGCCATGACCCCTCTTTCTGGCTCTCCGGAATTCTCAAATGTCCGTCCAATGTCGGGAGATTGGTCTGGAGTCATGGCAGGTCGCCCTCGCACGGAAGAAACTCTCCCATCTTCTGCGCGGATACATCTCGACGATTCGACCGAACGAGAACGACAGACACGATCCCTCACCCCAACCGTACCTGCACGCGATGACACCGAAAGATCATGTAGCCCTCCACCTTTACCTACAAAAGAAGCAATCGAGCGCGCAGTCGCGCTATCGAACAAACTTTCGGCCTCGAATATTCCCAGTCAGATCACGGAGACGGGGGATTTGATGCTGGATATGACTGGTTACAAAAGTTCAGATGATGATGCACTACGAGCAGAAGTGATCGCTAGGAAAATCCTTTCAGAAGAACTGGAGGGTAATTATGATATCGGGGCCTTGATCGGTGCTGATGAGCATGGCAATCTCTGGATCTACAGCAGTGAGGAGGCGAAAGAGGCTGCAAGTCACAGTGCTACCATGGCAGGAATATCGACTGATGCAATATCTGACCCCGGATACCACAGCGAGTCGGAACTTGAGACCGTTATGCCCATCATACCGTCCCACCGTAGAGCAGATTCAGATAGTGGCCCATTGTCCCCTCCTCATACCCCCCCTGGAGCTGCTGGTGACCCCAACCGAAACTACGCAAAGACGCTACGCTTGACCAGCGACCAACTGAAGACTCTGAATCTCAAGCCTGGACCTAATCCGATGAGCTTCACCGTCAACCGAGCAACATGTCAGGCTTACATGTACCTCTGGCGACACGATGTGCCCATCGTTATTTCTGATATTGATGGGACAATCACCAAGTCCGACGCCCTTGGGCACGTGCTGAACATGGTTGGTCGCGATTGGACGCATATTGGAGTCGCGAAACTGTACACCGATATTGTGAACAACGGGTACAACATCATGTACCTGACATCACGGTCTGTTGGGCTGGCAGATACGACTCGAGCCTATCTCAATGGCGTCGTTCAAGAGAATTACCGGCTGCCAAGAGGCCCGACACTGATGAGTCCGGATCGGACAGTCGCAGCCCTGAGAAGGGAGTTGTACATTCGAAAGCCCGAAGTCTTCAAGATGGCTTGTTTGCGAGATATCAAGAATTTGTTCGGTCCCGACCGGACACCCTTTTGTGCGGGCTTTGGGAACAGGCTCACAGATGCGCTGTCTTACCGATCAGTCAGTATTCCCAGCAACCGCATATTCACGATAAACAGCTACGCGGAAGTGTCACTGGACTTGGTGAACTTGAACAAACTTAGATACAGCTACATCAACATGCGCGAAGTTGTGGACCACTACTTCCCACCTGTGAGTACGCTTGTTAAAGGGGGCGGTGAGGAGTACACCGACTTCACGTATTGGCGCGAGCCGCTCCTCGACATCAACGAATTCAGCGATTCAGAGAGCGAGGAGAAAGACGGGGCGGAAGAGGAACATGATAATGTCAGCGAAGACGAAGACGAAGACGATGAGGGCAACGATGAGCTGGGCGAGTCGTACATATCCCGCGATTCGATCGATGACGACAATGACGAGCATGGTCTCGATGAGAGCATCCTCTCGGGCTCAGTAGACGACGAAGATGCACTGACCAGCAGCATGCTCGAAGCCCACGACTCGGACGAGGCTTTCACCGGCAGAGAAAATATTACAGTCTCTTCTCCGGGGAATGAGTCGTCGGAAGTGTCTAAGCGAGACGTTGAGGCCGAATTGATAACAGGAGTGAAAGGCCTCGGCATTGAGCTCGAGGTGTCGAACGAGAAGAAGGTGAAGTGAAATACTTGTGTAGCGCAGCCGAAGAAACAGGAGTTTTGTGCCGGGAAGGACGGGATGGCATATACCAGCGATTGGAGTTCTGTTTCCACTTTTTCTGAAGCGTGGAGGCTTCTCGGGAAACGAGAAGAAAGAGTTTGTATCGTATGAGAGCCTTGTGGGATACGCAAGTGAGCATAGCGAGGCGTAAATCGAGATCTTTTGCTGTTTTGGGCTGAGCTAGATCTCGGCGAGCTGGCGAGCTTGCCCTGTTTGACGTGTAACCTGTGATAACTAAAACGGTAAGACGCGACTTGTGTCAATGGATTCCGGAACCGCTCTTCCAACTGAAGATAATGGGCAGGCATGGCCTTCAAACAGACTTTACTCGAAGAGCCAGCCACCACGCTGCCCAAGCTACACGCTGTGTGAGCTGCCCTCGCAGTGTTTGCATGTGCTCGAAAGGATGTGCGGGAGCGGACGAGCACCCGAGTCGGGGGAAACAAAATCGAAAACCGTTTACCGTTATGACGTATTTAGAAGATATGTTCGAGAAAGACGGGGTGGCGCGAGGTAGATGTGATTTTGAGACACGGTCCTGCTGTGCACTGTCTGCTTATGAGGTATAGCCAAAGACTGTAACATTTGTTATTGCTGAACGTGTAGGCTTGGTGCTGCTGCTGCCTTTGTTTGTGTTCCGTAGATGGTGGCTCAGATTAGTTACAATTCATACTCTAATACCAGGTAAGGCTTACTTATTTCAGATAGCAGCTTCAATTCCACGTGCCAAAAGCTCAAGAAGAGAAAGCTAGGAAATTATCTAGACTCTAGTGCGTGATTTACCATCTGCGGGAACGAAAATGTATGTATTCAAAAACAGCTGACGTTGGTTCATTCTCCGAGCTTGAGGCCCTTGGCCTACTTGCCTCATTTGTCTAAAGAGCCACAGCTCTAACGGTTAATTAGACATCTGTCTTGGTTTGGATGCACCGTCTAGGCGAAAAAGAAAAAAAAAAGGTGAGTACTCGTCAAAAGTAAACAAGGACAGCATCCGCATTCCGCACACGGGATGTCGACCGGCTATTGCGGGAATCGCGGAGCAGCTCCACCAATGCGCGCAAGGCGGCCCCACTTTTTGCGGCCTCAACCCCTTGCTTGTACTCCCGCTCTGCGGATGCTCTGCGGCCTAGAGAATTTGTAAGGCGGGCGTCGTCATCGTGTGACGTATGTCTGAAAGGGTACATATGCCGTCGTCTTTCCTCTCTCGGCAGAGACAGAGGAACACGAACATCGAACATCTCGGCCTGGGTGTAGAGCACGTGATTGTGTCACGGCTGTCGCTACCCCTTTCCCACGTCGCTTCGTTTGTTTTGTTTTCCGCCCACGGCTGAGAATGGCCCTTAACACCATAGACAACAACGCTGCGGAGCCACCACGCTCATCAAGTACCATTGATGGAGAGAAGGAATTTATGGCTAAGGGCATGGAAACACCAAGCTCAGGCGCAGCGACTGTAATCGCGCCTTCATACCCACCAAGTACGGTGAGTAGCGAGATCGATGACAAGCAAGAGCCAGACTTCGACACAGCGATCGAATCCTCATACCCCAATTCAAACCACGACCCAGAAGCAGAACTTCCGGTCTCGCGTCCGTCATCCCTCAACCCAAAACAGAGCCATACTTCCCCCCTCACCTCCCTACCGCGAGAAATCGCATTCGTAGGGATCCTGTGTATGGCGCAGCTCTTCACGCAAGCTTCTCTCGGCCAGGCCATCGCGCCCCTACACATCATCGGCGCCTCGCTCGGGACCAGCTCCCCAGAGCAACTCTCCTGGTTCCCCGCGGCGTACTCGCTGACTGTGGGGACGTTCATCCTGATCGCCGGCCGATTGGGCGACCTGTACGGCCACAAGCGCTTCTTCATGGCCGGCTTCGTCTGGTACGGCGTCTGGTCCCTTCTGTGTGGATTCGCAGTTTACGTCCCGCGGTCTGCAAACCATAGTCTGATCTTCTTCGACATCTGCCGAGCTATGCAGGGCATTGGTCCTGCATTTCTGCTGCCGAACGCCGTGGCCATCCTTGGCAGGACGTACCCGCCTGGCCGCCGCAAGGAGATGGTCTTTAGCATCTTCGGCGCGACAGCGCCTTCGGGGTTCGTTGTCGGTGCTGTGTTCTCCTCGCTGTTCGCTCAGCTGGCTTGGTGGCCGTGGGCTTTCTGGACGATGGGTATCATGTGCTTCGTCATGGCGCTCGCTGGATACTTTGCAATCCCTTTTAGCCCGCCTCCCCAGCTCCCATCTTTGCCCGCTGCCGGGAGGACCACTGCGTTTGCGCGCACAGATGCCCTCGGCTGCGTGACGGGCGTGACGGCTCTGGTTCTCATAAACTTTGCTTGGAATCAAGGACCCGTCGTCGGTTGGTCCACGCCATACACCTACATCCTCCTTATTGTTGGATTTCTCTTCCTAGGTATCTTCGCCTTCGTCGAGTCACGCGCCGACTTCCCCTTGGTGCCGCTCGATGCTCTGACCAAGGACACGGCATTCGTGCTGGGCTGTATGGCATTTGGGTGGGGCAGCTTCGGTATTTGGGTCTTCTACATATGGCAGTTCATCGAGGAGCTGCGCGACGTAACACCGTTGCTAGGTAGCGCCATGTTTATCCCTTGCGCCTTCTCCGGGCTAGCCGCCGCGCTCACCACGGGCCGGATCCTGCACCGCGTGGGCCCATCGCTCGTGATGATGATGTCCATGACAGCATTCACCGTCGGCATCGTTTTGGTGGCTACGGCACCTGTTGGCCAGACCTACTGGGCGCAGACGTTTGTGAGCGTCTGCGTCATGCCGTGGGGTATGGACATGAGCTTCCCTGCCGCGACGATCCTGCTGAGCGATCATATGCGGAGGGAACACCAGGGCGTTGCGGCGAGCCTGGTGAACACGGTCATCAACTACTCGGTCAGTATCGGACTCGGGTTCGCAGGGACGATTGAGAGTCGGGTTAATCGGAGTGGCGGGGAGCTGCTGAAGGGTTACAGAGGCGCGTGGTATATGGGCATCGGGTTAGCGGGGGCGGGGATTGTGCTCTCGATGCTTTTTGGGGGGACGCATCTGGTGGAAAGGAAGAAGGAGAGGAGGATGAAGGGGGTGGACGTGGATAAAGGGGGATGGGAAGGGGAAGATCGGGAAGGGGCTTGAAGTAGAGACTGTGGGCAGGAGAAGGCCAGGATTTTGTAAGAATGATTGTAGTTTTTATGTTATTCAACACGTTGTATCAAGTACATTACTTAAATTGCATATTTTGAACTCGGCATATTGTTGGAATCATAATCTTACCCAATGTCAATGTCAAATTGACATGTTCGCAGCACCTGCCTGTCTTACATCAGAGCGAACGACGCGCGGGAGACGCATGACTGCCCTCCAACGGAAGGCTGACCTCGGGCAGGACACGAAGCTCTTTATATACGTTTAGCTATGTTCCTGCTTGATATTTTGATTCTCGCCACTCTTTTCTCTAACATAGTTCGTTACCCTTCAAGTCCGTGGATTTCAATTATGGCATAAGATACCTGTGCCTAAGTCGTGAGGCAGGTTCGTGTGGACAGTATCAAGAGGACAATGACCTGCTTTTTGTCGTCCTCGGGGGCGATACGAAAGAAAAAAGAGAGAATGAGAAATGAACACAGAGGCTCGCGTATTTATAATCTCTCGGGGGACTCAAAGAAATTAAACAAAATTCCATCGTCTATCCTTAGTCAAAGCTAGAGACGAGCTAGAAGCGTATGACGAATAGCTATACAAGGGCATCACGCCAAAATATAGTAACCGACTAGCCAGGTCAAGAAGATTCAGACTCCACATAGACCATTTCCCCAGCCTACAAGCTGGGGCTGCTCGTTATCTCCGGCATCTCCAAAAATAACGCTACATCTGAACGATTTCCTTCCGGGATCTCCTTCGGATTCACATTCATTATTGCGAGGAGATTTGTGACCGGAGGGTAATTATGTGTATTCCAGGTCCTGTCACGCATAGCGTTGCGCGATTGTTCAGTGGTCCCGCTCTAGCCCGTCTCCTTTCTCTTTGTCGAAATTTAAAATTTGGAGCTCACAAATACTCTCGTAGCCGAGGATATCTCCCCTACCCGGCAACAAAAGACTTTAGCTGTCAGTTTCCCTCGAGTAAATGCCGGGCTCATCGCAAGTGCCATTCCATTTTGAACTCAAGCACCAACGCGGCCATTCACGGCCTTATGGCTAGTTGGTATCATACTCGATCTATAAGGTCTAATGGCAAGCGTTTTCGCAAAGACTTTGATGCCCTCCGAAACATCAAACGAGGGCGTCGGACTTACGACGGGTAGAGAAAATTACAATTTATCGGAAAACGTATCTCGAAGTCTCGCCACATCCCGAGAACATATGAGCCAGCCTAAGAGTATTCAACTTTCAATCCCTGTAACTTTCGACCGAGTAATTTTGAACGTTTGCCATGATGTTCGTTTGAGCTGTAAACAACGTTTTAGTGGGTCCGCACTACCGTAGCTTGGCACGCAACACTCCTTTTTCTGACGACAACCGAGATCCACGCCCTGACTGCAACACCTGATATCAACTTGGAGCATCGTGGACCTTAACCTTTCTTTGCATTCAGGAACTGAAAAGATTGGCCGGTGACCCAAATCGCTATATCGCCACTGTCCTGGGAAATGTCGATACACATTCCCTTGTCGGACTCTCAGCCACTGCGAAAACGCCAGCGAGCACGAAAAGCCTGCCTGCCATGCCGCCAGCGTAAGAGGAAATGCGACAGCGAATTCCCTTGCTCCATGTGCACGAGCTACGCCTACCAGTGCCAGTACGCGACAGACGATGGGCCTGCTTCAGCGTCCGTTGAAACCCTGGGACCGAGGCAAGCTCATGCCAGTCCCGTGACCATTTCTCACGATCGATCCAGGGATGCGAGACCTTTGGCGAGAGCTATTACCAGTGTTGCAAAGCCATCTTCGGATCTGGGTTTCTTGGATCCCGTCAGGAGGCGGTTTCAAGGCATGCATTCCGTGACCGCGTTCCCTCGGAGCTTAGGGTTGGACTTCCAGAGCGCGAATCCCCCAAGACTGCACTCGTTTGCTTACAACTGTGGCATCCGGGTCGAAGGAGAGGGAATCTCGCACGCAGACTTGCGCAGCATAATTTCCAAAGATGAATTCAGCCGTTTTGCGGATGTGTACTTCGAGACGGTGCACCCGCTGTTCGGTGCCCTTGGTCAAAGGCAACTCCTCGAAACTTCCGAGCAATTTTGGAATCAGACGGTCGCTGCATCGGCCTTTGAGGCAGTCATAGCGGGAGTAGCCGCCTTGGGATCATTCTTCTCTGCCAGACCGGGGTATGCGAGGGAGGCAGAGCTGGTGCAGCACGCAAAAGGTATTCTGGAGGACCAGACTTTTCAGCCGACAATCGATCATGTTTCGGCTTGGATTTTGAGGACTTTGTATCTAAGATCCACAGCAAGGCCTCACGTAGCGTGGCTTGCAAGTTGTACTACCATGCACATTGCAGAATCTACTGGATTGCATCACGAGGTCGACCAGCTCACTCTCACAGATCCTCACGACGCACAAGATGCTGCGCGATTTCAGGGGGTGTGCGAGTCGGTAAGAGAGGTCTTCTGGACGGCCTGGCGCAACAACAAAATGGTCTCCTTGGAGTATGGCCGTTCCTGCGTCTCTCTCTCCAACATAACGTGCAGGCTACCGAATCGCGGCGCTCCTGACGCACATCTGCACGCCATTGTCGAGCTGATATCTGGCGACTCGGCAGAGCCTCAAGACCCTGAGCTGAGCAGTATGTTAGAGAAGGCAGGACAAATACCAGACTCTCACCCATTCGTGTCGATGTCCAAAGCTGATCTATGCATGTCCCTGTACCGGCATCACCGTCTTCTGAAGCTCAGTATCGACCGAGCAGACGTATTGAAAATCATCGACATTGGTAATAGAGCCATAGCTGCCGCCCTGAAACTTGCAGAAGAAAGCAAATTCTGGTGGAACGTTCTCTGTACGGTGTTCCAGTATGTATGTGTGCTGCTTGCGATCGATACCGCGGATAGCCTCTCAAATGTTGCGAATGCGCTGGGAGTCCTGGAGAAGATTGCGAGCTTGCTGGGGACGCATATGGGCCATGAGGCAGTGAATACGGCGAAGGTGCTGCTTAGGGATTCGATGAGGAAGAAAAGAGCCGAGGTGGAGATGCTCGAAAGGGCTGACGTGACGGTGGCAGAAAGCAGTGTAGGGGCTGGCATGACTAACTTGGAAGAAATGGACATCAATTGGGACATGCTGCTTGATCCGTGGTATATGTCCAACTTCTCCGGCATGGCGAGCCTAGGTGATGGCTCTACAATAGGCAAGTTAGATACTGTTCGCTGAATCAGGCTAGATTTGTAGAACGAAAACAATTGCCATTTCTACGGTCTTCATAGAGGAATGATGCTAAGGCCTGTGTGGTAGGTAACATGAAAGAAGATGAGGCAATTTACTCAGACGAGGGCAAAATCTGAGCAAGGTGTTATTAGCGCCCATACCAACCCGATCTCCTGAATCTCTTCATAAAAAATTCGAAATTGGTAAAGATGACACGATTGACCTTGTACTTGTACGCGTTCCTCCTGGTCTCCTACCTATGTCTTCACAGTACACAATCTCTTCCTCTGCGTCTTACGAGTGTGCGCAATCTCCGCAGCAGATTTTTCCTCGTGTAGTAGCAGCTCACTCACGACTAGAAGCGAAAATCATTGTAGCGTTTTCGAACGTCCCCGACGTTGGAAGTCAATATCGTTGATAGCAAAGCCTGCAAAGAACCCCTCCCCCTGAAAATATCAACACTGTGACCAGCAAGAAATCATATACAATTAGCCTACCCGTGCTCAAATCTAACAACGACGATTTTTATCAAGTGCATGACTGTCAGATTCTTCACACAATTAAGCTGGAGTCTGAATACACCGTGACTCTGAATAGCCCGCAGATTGGTTTCCGTCTGTGCTGAAGGAAATTCAATACGAAAAAATTTCCTGAAAAAGAGAACATTTTATAACCTACACGGAGCATAGGAGTACGTGGTCGCTAGATGAAGCGCACTGACGCCGTCACTTGGGTGATATCTGGTGGTGCCAGGATTAGTATTCTGCTATTCCACTTAAGCAGATGATAAGGTTGGCGCTGCTATTGAGGCAAAATAAAAGTAATTAATTCACCGACTGGGAGAAATAGCTATTCTAGTCACCCGAAGAGGTAATGTAAGTCTGCCGCTGGCCAGCGCCCCCATTCATGACATATCCCAGCACAACTTCACGGTACAAGGTGATTTGCATTCGCAACAGATGGGGTAAGCTGAAGTCCTTGGAAACCCCTTACGCGGTTGTTTGACTAACATTGCCGCAGTCTAGGGGCACCATACGAAAGTTTAGCTGCGTGCAAGCATAGGTCTTGGATGAGAAGAGCTTTCCTCTTCCCATATTCTGACCTAAGTTTAGATTCAAGCGCGAGTCTAAAAGCGTCCCAGAGTTGAACCTCACTAATTTGAGGACACAATTAAGATACTCTGAAATCGCCGCGGGCTATCTAACATCTGTATCCAGAATACGACAGAGATTGTACGTCGAGGTATGGCTGCTGACTGCTCCCGCACCGCCTGTGCTGCCCCTGCCTTCTATAAAACTCTTGCTTCAGTGCCCGTTCAAATTCCCGCTGGCGACCAAGCCGTTGCCCGATCCGCTGAGGGAATCAAGGAGGTAGAGGTTTAGCACTCCTTGAGAGACCTCGCCGTAAGACAGTCTCGAGCCGCAATTGACAGTAGCTAATCTCCAAAAGGTGGAGCCAGCAGAGCCACGCACCGAATTTCCACCCCCAGATAACAAGCGCAAACCGAAATCCAAGAATGAACAAGCTGCCCATGATTAGCGTGCTATCGTAGAGACTGGTGTGCGCGTCGAGCGTCAGCCGGAGGAAGCCTCGCTCATTCCAGACACCAGAGAAGCCGCAGAAAGCTCAAGTCAAGGATCGAAATCGGCTTGACCCCCGATGACGAGGAAGAAGTCATTGAGCTCGAGAAACAAGAATGCTGTTATGTCGTCTCGTTTCTCTGTACCTCTGGTACTCTTTATGGCTACGAACTTCTAAGTGTTCTGCTACTTGCGCGTTTGGTCATGGCGGAGAACTCCGGAGCTCAACATGAGCCGCTCGGCAGGCTATTTAATGATGGGAGATGCAGTCTGCTCTGGCGTGGAAGAGCACTGCAGTCCTCGTCTATAGTCTTAGATGCCTTTCCGGCCACTTCCATCCAAGAAGCCTAGGTGTCAGACCTGCACCGAAGAAAAGCATTCTCGACTTGCTCTAGTCCAATACTGCCATTTAATATCCCCGCTACTTGTTATGAACTTGTCACTCGTCATGGCTAAATATCTTCTCGAACTATCCCGCCGCATCCGTCGGAGATCCTGCTCAAATCCCCCCTGGGATGTGCTGGGTAGTATTGACCAAGCTAAGCCATCTGTTTACCTCGCCTAAATCCCAAAACGACGAGCCCTCGCTGGGAAAACACGTCTCGGATCGTACCCCGCTCCCAGACAAACTTGAATCCAACGCTTTCCTACAGAACCTAAATGTATCATGGTTATCTTAAAGTAAATCTTTTCGTACATGGAGCACGAGGTAGCTGTGCCCTGCACGGACGAGGAAGGCGTAAGGACTTCGGGGCCACTCTTTCTCCACCCGGGTCATTGGAAAGACAGAATCGCGTCTGCACCGCAGCAACAAGCTATCAAAGTATTTCTCTCTCTGCCTAAGTATGAACTCTTATCAAGAACTGGAAGAAACTCACCTTGCTTCATCTCTAGAAAAGGGGTCCTCAGGATCCGAGCCCAACAATCTACTTTTGCCTCGTGCTCATTCACGTGTTAATAGCCTCGGGACTACGTTTCTCTCACCCGCACACATCATCTACTCTACAGGCCTTGAATCTTTTTATCTCCCGCGTTTTCTGACTTCTCTGCGTATATCTCCGCATATACTCCTCTTCGAAGACACACTTTGCTTTCCCCACTTCCCTCTTCAACAGATTGCCGCCATCGGTCCGTCGTCCATCGATTCACTTCTCAGTATTCTTTTCATGTTTAGCCAGGTTCCTCCCGAAATAATCACGTCGTCCTTCTTACCATCCCAGAACTCTTCAAAATTCAGCATGGCAATCCTAAAGAATGTCGAAGGCCTAAGCGCCGAAATCCTCATCGATGGCCTGCCAGCTCTCGAGAGCGACGACCCCGACGACATACAAATCGAGAGTCCCTACTGCCAAGCCGTCCGAGACCACCAGGCCAGACGCACCGTGTCCAAGTACATCGAGGCCCACACCGGCCAGAGGTTCAGCATCCGAACGCGAGCTGGCCGCCGTTGGCGATAATAAGCATGCCGCACCCAAAGCTGCCGGTGGTGTTCGAGGTGGACGGCATTGAAGTGTGGAAGATGGTCTGCAACCGCTCGCGGTTCAAGAGACGCGCGGCAGGCGCGTGGTGGCCGGATGTCTTGCTGGGGCCGATGGAGGGGAAAGCTCAACTCTTCCGCGTGAGGGAATTCTCGTTTGCGAAGATCGAGACGTTCAGGTTGGACGCTTCCAATCGTGCCGGGGATGCTTTCTCTGCTATCCAGGCTTTGATGCTGCAGAGAAGAAGCAAGTTGTACGTCAAGCCCAGCGCATGTGGAAGAAAGGTGGCATCGTAATCAGGGTGGACAACGCAAGCTACGCCCGGGGTGGCGGGCCAGCTATGGAAGCTATGGGTGGCTTCCTCAAAGAATGATGCCAGCGTCGCGGAGAAAACACTGAAAGGAGAAGCGAAGTCACACCGAGCGAGGTACGTTGCATTTCGCTGGACGCAGATAGCTTCGTGCAGAGTTGCTAACAGTGAGATCAGTCAGGGCCCATCGAAAAAGACAAGGAGAGGACCTGTATTCCACTGCGCAAAGAGAGCCGATGGGGAATACCCAGTCGCAGTCTTTAGGTTCCTCTACCGTGACTTCGGTACGTGATTTGCTCCAAGTCCAGGCCCAAGTCCAAGTCTCGCAGCTAATGCGTCGGGAAAGAGTCCCCCAAGCAAATGAATATCATCCCACGCATACCCTCTCCAAGTCTGATTCCAACTCCTTCTCCGGCGCCAGGAGAAGCCGCCAGTAGCAGACTCGCGGAGGCGCAGCAGTGGAAAATAGCAAAACTTTTGAAGTAGTTCATAGCCGCGAACCAGCAAGCCTAGGTGAAGGGCGAGGATAACAACACAAGAAACAAGGGAAGGAGGAGCAGACCGAAAAGTGTGGCCTGGAAGACGCGGAAAGCAGGGCAGCCAAGAGAGCCCCGGCGCGGACTGGCGAGGGAGTATGATTGACCTGTTGTCTGGTGATGAGGAAAGTATCAACTACACAAGGAGAGCGAGTGCAGCTGCTGCTGCAGTAGAAAGAAAAGCGCTGGAATCCCATGGCAGAGAAGACAGAGAGGAGGACGGGCTGTTAGTCAAAAGGTTGGAGTGGCCCAACTTGATCCGGTGTGGGAGACTGAGATGTCAAAAGATGGATTTCTTATTCGAAGCGAGGGAGATCTAGGTCTGAGACGCTTCGTGGCCGCTTCTTTCGAAGTTTCTTCTAGGGACCCATGTTTGCCTCTTGAGCTAGGGAGTTGGCGGATCTGGTTACGGAGAACTTTGCCGAACCGTTTATCAGAGGATGTATCTAGATAGACAGCGGCATTCACACATCGTAGGTATATCTATCTGCGAAAAAGCTCAGCACAGATTTCCTTTGGAATATGGTGGATACATAACCAAAATAATCTCACACTGAATTCAGAGTGGCGACTGCCTCTGTACGAGTAACTCCAATTGACGACCTATAATACACTGAACAAAAATCGTAGACGCTGTATCGAAGCTTTTTTTCTTCTCCCTCTCTGCCCGAGCCCCTCCCCCCCCCGAAACTTCTCCCCAAACCAAGTCATTCTTCCCGTCTTATCACCTTCCATAAAATTATCATGACAACAGTATTCATCATAATCCCATTGATTCTTCCAAAAAAGCCTTGCAGACGTTTACCTATCTTTCTTAGGCGTAGCATCCGGGTTGGTATTGCCGTACTTGTCGCTCATTTCAATATACTCTTTGCTCAAGCCCTCACTCTGTTTCTTCAGGATCTCAATATCCCGTTCCTTCTCGGCCAACTGCTTCCTCAACTTGCCGATCTCACCAGCGTTTCCCGCGTTGGCCAATTTTTCACTCTCTTTGCCGGTTGCCTTTGGGTCCCCTTCGTACTTCTTGACCTTCTCCTCAAGGCGCAGGACGTCAAGGATCATAATATAGGTGCGGTTGAGGATGAGCGAGAGAAAGAGCGTGAAACCGCAGAGGTACATATTGCGCTGAGAGTAAAACTTGCGGGCCTGGACTTCCATACGCTCGTGGCCCATCACGGCTTGGCTGCTAGACGTTAGTGGCTAGTGGGTAGGGAGATAGAATGCAACATACCCAGAGGTTTTGTTGGCCTCGGCAAGCTCGATTTGGACTCTGTAGACGCGGTTCACACTATCGATGAACAGAATCAGGATGAAGATGAATGTTATTTTCATTCCATACTGAAGTTTTGCTACCAGGGGGCTTTCGCTGCTTAGAGGTTGTTAGCGGGGACCCGGCAGATGCGGGGAGGGGCCTTACATGAAGGTAAACATCTTGCGGCGGATGGTAAAGGGTAGAGGGACTATGAGAAGCATGAAGAGTGTCATCTCTGCCACTAGGAGCAGGAAGACCTGTGTTGTTGTCAGCTATCTCCTTCGGGCGTTTGGCCGGGCACGCAGGTATTCCTGGGACGTCTGCGACGATGGAGAAACTGTTGGGAACTCACAAGACTGTAGTAGAGCGTCATCTTGCTATCTTGTAATGTTATGATTGTCGAGCTCTCTGAACAATCGAGTCGTGTCCTGTTGCAGGGTCAGTATTGATGTTGATGCCAGGCTGCAGTATCTCTGGGCCACAAAGAGAACAAAAGGATGTCTCTCATCACGGAGAGTTGAGGATTTATGTGTAGATACCAGAAGGGCTTACGGCTGTCTCGTACTTGTGCAGATGGATTGCTGTTGTGGTTTGCCAGATGGAGAATGTGAGTAATTGTGTGCGAGGACAAGACGAGGTTGTGGTGAGGTGTGGCTTTAGATAGTACAGTGGGTACCTTTTTGGAGCTCTAACGTCATCGCCAGAACTGAACAGGGAACTCGGCGCGAGGCAGGCTGTGGCTGAATTGCACGTGCAATATTCATTTCACACGTGATTATCCAACGAGTCTGATTTAACAGAGAGACTCAATCGTCGCGTCTTCGGGCAGACTGCCCGATTTTAATGTTTCACTGCTACGTCAACGAATATACTTGCTCCAGGCTGGCATTCCCCAGCGCTCTGCGGGCGCTTCTTGGATCTTTAGATCATTTGCCTTTTTTTGTTCTTAAAGCCAAAAGCATCCACACACGTCCGCTCGGGTCCCTGCGACCGGGTGATATAAAGGAAGCAGAGAGAGTTTATACACAGCACCGCATTCCTACTATCCTTCAGCTTCGATTTCATAGCTATTTGACTTGTGCTTGGGCTGGAACTTGAAATCCTTGTGGCAAGGGCCAAGGTACATTTCACTGACCTTTATTAGCAAAATCTTCTCTCTTAGACATACGACATACCTGATCTTGATCCAATCCAGGTAGTTATCACTAGCCAGCAACGTTTCCATGTCATCTCTGCCTCTGTATGCTGGTGGTCTATCTTGCAGACTCGGAGGAAGATGGGCGAGAATGCCGACAGGGACATATCTGTGAGCGAAGCTCAACCACTCAAGCAAGAATCGCCGAGTTTGTCCAACACCAACTTCATCAGAGCCCCAGGCCTCAAGCCCATATCGGACAAACTTCTCCACGTAGCCGAGTCTCTCGGAGGCGGACTTGTCGAGGTATTGTCCCTGTTCTATCTCCTCAAAAATCCAAGGTTTGATGAGCGCACCTCTCGCCACCATGACCGAATCAACACCCGCATTTTGAATGTGGTCAAGGTAGTCGACATGCGAATAGCAGTCGCCGTTACCGATAAAATACAACTTGCCCTCTTTACTATTTGCTTGTGTCCGCTCATCAGGTTCTGCAATGGTATCGACCAAGTTGCTCTTGTCCTGGTTATAGCCCTTGACCAACGCAGCACACTCGGCAATATATCCCCAGTCAGCATTCTTGGTATATCTTTGCTGTCGAGATCGGCCATGCAGAGTAATGGCTGCGCAACCAGGAGCCCCAAGCCTGCTTTTGGACTCGAGACCACCGAATGCCAAACGCTCAATAAGCTTCTTAGCAATAGGCTTATCTGTCTTAGTACCCATTCTGATCTTGGCTGTAACGGGAATCTCTCCAGAAACGCTATTCATGCCTCTGATCATCTTCTCCAGTTTCGAAGGAGCATCGAGTAGACCTGAGCCTGCCCCTGATTGGTATACCATTTCGATAGGGCAACCACAGTTCAAGTCCATGAGCCGGATGTGTGGGACAAGGTTCGCCATGATCTCTGCTGCCTTTGTAGCTTGCCAAGGCTTGGTCGCCGAGACTTGAGTCGCAAACTTCAAGTCCTTGGAGTTATTGTAGCCTTGAACGATCGAAGAGGGAGCATATCGAGGTGGTGAAGTCTCACTTTCGTGGGCTTTCATCAACGCCCATTCTGACTTTTGGCCTTGCAGCAAGGGCATTGCCATAGCCATCTCGGAATATGTGAGCTGCGCTCCAAATTCAACACACATTCTTCTGAACGGGAGGTTTCCTTGCGTGGTTAGAGGAGCCAAGACCGGGGTTTCTGGGCCGAAGTAGATTCGCCTCTTTTCAGAGGGAAGAAATGGTGGATCCTTGAATATAGCCCGATTCTCTTCGCGGTCTTCCAGATCGCTCTTCTTTCTGTGATAAATCTTCCCCATCTCTTTTTGCTCCTCGTCCAGCCACCGATTGTATTCATCAGATTTGTCCGTCTTGAATCTCTTTCGTGCGAGATCCAATTTGTCTTTGGTGCTCACCACATTGAAGACGTCCTTTCGACCTTCTTCCTCAGTCTCTTCCTTCTCAGCCCCATCCTTGAACGTGAGTATCAATTCTTTTCGACCGTCCTCTCTCGTAATTTCCTTGGAGTGGCTCGCCACGAATCGGCACTTCCACCCAGCATGACAGACTCCATGCTTCTCCCATACGGGGCACCTGCCCTCGAAAGTCGACAGGTCTTCTCGCTTACCATCTTGGAGATAGTTCCGTAGATCATGGCTGCATTTGCAAGAGTCCCCAAAATTACAGTGCTTTGGAGAAAATTCCGGAGAGTTTGCCCGGGTATTGCACAGTCTGATGGCATCGTACCACGATCCAAATTCACGACTCTTATTCTGCCCCTTCTCCTTCTTCTGTTTGGTCTTCTTCTTGCTTCCGCCACCGTTGTCGTTGTCCCGGTCGTCTATACGCGCTTCAGCAGCATCATCATCCACGTGAAAGGTCGACGTAGAGGCAGTTCTTCTGCTATAAGTATCCACAAGAAATCTGTCCATCAATTAGCTTCATCGCCGAATAGTGTGCCGAGTTGGCTGATCAAGACTTACTCCGGCTTCACCAGCGCAATTCCTTTGACTTTGTCTCTAACATCTCCTCTTGAGTCTCTAGATCCTGCGCCTCCGTCAAGAGATGCCATAGACCCTGATACTGGCTCCTCGATCTTGACTCGTTTGGCAGCTGGCTCCTCTGAAGCCTCCTCGTGCCGGGACCCTTTTCTGTCTGCCTTCTCGGCCTGGATGACTGCCGAATCTTCTGCTGAGAACGATTGCGGAGGAGGGTAATGCGGCTTTGATTCGTTCTCCAATGGTCTCTTGAGAGATTTCTCGAAACACGAGCCACCGTTGTCTGCCATTGTGCGCTGGGTTGCCCTGGAGCGCCGACTAGGTTCGCGAATGTTGCTGATATTACAAATTATGACTGTTATGTACAGAAATCCTGTGGATACCTCAATCCGTGGGATTGGAGGCTATGATCGAGATTACTGCGAGTGAATTCTGGCTGCCCATCTTACAGAAGCAGCAAGTCGGGTAGTTTACACATCCTGAAGTTTTTACCCGCCCCTCACTCTTTTTTATGGAGCCTACTCGTTATCTTAGCGTCATATCTTTTTCAGCCACATGTGTCTTGTTCCCGCATAGCCTCTGACGCCTAGAACCCAAAACCTTCCATCTTTATATCCTCCAAATCTGACATTGCGAGCCTGTGTTCTGTGACATCCATATCCTCAACTCCTGCATCGCTTCATCGTCGGAAACACGCGCTCTTCTCTCCATCCGAACATGCGGATTTCCTGAAACACAGGTATAACAGGGGAACGTACCCTAGATGCGACAGCTGCTCTCGCTTCAGCCGCTCACTCCCCTTTTTCAGTCCACCCGTCGACATTCAGGACTCCAGAGCCAATTATGAGCATTGCAGGCCATAGCTTCAAGAACATACGGCGCATACAGAATGGGTGACTCGCAGAGATCGGCGGACAAGGGCACGAGGCCCAAGATGCCGATAATCAAGCCAACGCGTTCCCAAAAAACCATCCAAGTGTCCCCCTCTAATGCTAGACCTCAGGATATCCCCGAAGATGCAGAGGCGCCACGAGAATCCACGGGGCCATCGAGAAGTCATACGTCGGGACACTTGTCGGCCAAGAGTCAAGACAGGAGGAAGAAGTCTTCGGATCTTGCCCTACGACAACGCTCGCAATCGCTTTCTCAGAATGATCCAGTGTCTCCATCCAGCTCAAAATCACCATCGAAACCGCCAACGCCCCAAACAGATGTCCCTACCTCCCTGCCCCCTATCAAGCCGTCTGCTCCCCTAGCCGTTGTACCAGACTCCCGACGAATCCCGAACCAGCGATCGACGTCTGCAATAGCAGCCAAGTCCAGAGAAGATGACTCTGGTCCCGTCGCTCCTCGACTCAGCACACCTGCACCGAAAATACCTCCGCGAGGTCCTCATATATCTTTTCCGCCTTTGCCAGACCCGAAGACAGCTCCTGATATTGAGCCCGCACCAGCCAGCGGAATGTACTGGTCCAGGGCACCGGTTTCAGGAGCTTCGCATACGTCGCTGAGAGCGCATACGGTCACACTGGTTGGTTCGAACGTATACATTTTCGGAGGCTGCGATACAGGGTCCTGTTTCAACGAGCTATACGTTCTAGATGCCGATGCCTTCTACTTTTCATGTCCTTATGTCTGCGGAGAAATCCCCGTCCCGCTGCGGGCCATGACTTGCACAGCGGTCGGCAAGAAGCTCATCGTCTTCGGAGGTGGTGACGGGCCAACCTACTATAACGATGTCTATGTCCTTGACACGGTCAACTTCAGATGGAGCAAGCCGAAGTTAGCTGGGGAGCGCCAGCCAAGTAAGAGGAGGGCACACACAGCATGCCTATGGAGGAACGGCATTTACGTTTTTGGTGGCGGGGACGGCGTGAGGGCACTGAATGATGTATGGAGACTTGATGTCGCAGACACGAACAAGATGTCGTGGAAGCTCATCTCGCCGCCATCATCGGCCTCGGTGGAAGACAAGACGAAGCCGAAAGCGAGAGGCTACCACACGGCGAACATGGTGGGCTCGAAACTCATCATCTATGGTGGGAGTGATGGCGGCGAGTGTTTTCGGGACGTCTGGGTCTTCGACGTCGAGACCCAGACTTTCTCATCCGTACACATCCCGATCTCGTACCCGCGTCTCAGCCACACGGCTACGATCGTCGGATCCTACCTCTTTGTGATAGGAGGCCACGATGGAGTCGAGTACAGCAACGAAGTGCTCCTGCTGAATCTGGTGACAATGGTCTGGGACAAGAGGAAAGTGTACGGGGTGCCGCCAGGGCCGAGAGGCTATCACGGGACAGTGTTGTACGACAGTAGGCTCATTGTCGTTGGAGGATTCGATGGGAGCCTGGTCTTTGGGGATGTGCAAATCTTGGAGCTTGCCGTGCATGCTTACTACAGCCAGATCAGCCATTTCAAGATCGACGTGTAGAGCCAAGAGGGTGGCAGGGAGGTTCGGAATGGCTCAATCCAAAAGAAGAGGAGGGGGCTCGCTTATACATGACCGTATCGTCATGCCTGTCGAGGTGTCCAAGAATAAGGGGGCGAAGCGTTGCTTGAATGTATCGGGAGTCTGTCTTCTCGACAAAAGAAGGAGGGTGGTCTAGCGATATGCATTTCGAATTCTGCGTCGAGCGTTCATCGCTACACGAGTGTCAATAGATCGATTCGTGAATCTGCCACTGCACCATTTGCCATGACTGCTTCTTCCCCAGCCCCCACACTACTTGGCAACGGACTGACCAGACGGTTGAAAAAACCCGGCCATGACGGGTTCCACCGCGCAAGAAACGGCCTTCCCGAGCTCAACCGGGCCCCCTCTCCGGGGCTGACATGTGTGCACTTCCCGACCCCGACCCCGACCCCGATCCTGACCCCGACCCCGATCCCGACCCCGACCTCCTCTCCACCACACACCCGCCGCAGCAAGATCCACCACGGCCTCCCTCCGCGGGTGACGTCGGTCCTCGCGCCAGCGGGCTCGCGAGGCGTCCCAGGCTCGCAGTCCTCGTCGGCGCGAATCCACCTCGTAGATCCCCGTGTCGCGTTGCAGATTCGTACCCGCTTGCGAGCTGTGGGCTGTCGGCGTTACGTGTCGCAGACTTGCAAAGCCGTCGTCGGCCTGTCTGCACAGCTCGGGTTGCCCTGGGTGCTGGGGTGTGTGGCATGTGTATGGCCGTGCTTCAGGGATGGTTACCGGAGGGGAAGGAGGCGAGCAAGGGAGAGTGGGAGGAGGATGTGGCTTTTTGTATTGTTACAGAGATGGTTCTATGAAGGGGTGCTTGCTTCTCTCGACTTAATAGATGTCGGTTCTGTGTACACTGCCCTGGGAGATCTGCCATCGAAATCTGGTCCTGTGTGGTACCCCAGTAGTGAAGGAGAGGAAAAGAGGCCGGCTCAGGTGCCGCAAACGACGTCTGGAAGCAATAT
>JAENRP010000022.1:0-39746 GCA_024741835.1 Diplocarpon mali
TCGTTATAGATAAATCATTGGCTGTACCCCCTGTATATGAGCCCTGTTAATGGAAACCGGTAGAATTACGCACAGACAGCACTTGTACATTATTTCGGGCATGTACTAAGTATGTACAAGTAGGGCTCGCTCGGTCGGACTCAGGTACGTACCGCAAAACCTTCATAGAGTCGCACGGCCCACTCACCGTCTAAGCTTTTTGCACTTAATCTTCCAGACAAGCAACATATGAAAGTATAATTAACCTTGTGGACACGCCGGCTGAAGATACGCCAATGTGGTACCGTGGATACTTCGCCACCGGCCACCCCATGAAAGCCTGCCTAACCTTGCCGACGCATCTGAGACTGTCCTGAGTAGGATGGCTGCCCTGGAGCGCGTTTGGCCTGTAGTGAAGTCTGTAGAGCACTCTTGATCGTTGGTTGCGCCTCCCTACCCCGCCCTCTCGTGGGCGCCTATCGGACGGCCCTATATACGAGTGGCTGTATCTACGTATGCGAGACATAGCCCTCCGTCTGCGCCCATGGTGTTCAAGTTGAGACTTACCAGAGATTGTGTGGTCGAGTTGCCGCACTTGACATACTCAAGCTGCCTACTCGCACAACAGTATCAACGCGACGTGACCTATATGCACTGGGACGGAATCCTCGCGCCGAGATAGTTCGGAGCAGGCAGTGTCACGTGACCACCGAGCATATACTTAGTCCATGGCGAAATAATCTGAGGTTTTCTGTCTGTGCGCTATACTAGAACTTTCTTTTGTACAGGGGTTTCGACAGGGGGTATTTGAAGTTTAGGAATCAATAACAGTTGAGATAATTAGAGATTTGATTAGGGAAATGCCAAATAGATATAGAGCAGTGATTGACGCAAAAGTTGGCTATA
This sequence comes from Diplocarpon mali, assembly GCA_024741835.1. Taxonomy (NCBI): domain Eukaryota; kingdom Fungi; phylum Ascomycota; class Leotiomycetes; order Helotiales; family Drepanopezizaceae; genus Diplocarpon; species Diplocarpon mali. The sequence goes on from JAENRP010000022.1 coordinate 886, forward strand.
CAAAATACTAAGGAATTCAATAAAAGCAGCATTGCCAAGAATCTAGTGTGCACAGACAGGGAACCTCAGATTATTACGCCTTGTACGAAGTATCTGCCACTCGTCGAATGTACAGCGCGGTTGCGGGGGCATCAGCAGAGCAACCCGAAGGAAGAGGCTAGTAATACTTCGCTCGGCTCTTCCTCGTGCTCCCTCTCGTACCCGGGGATGGCTTTAATCAGATATCCCCTGGGAGCCTTGGATCCACGGAGTCGGATGGTAAGTTTCCAGAACACGATGAAAGCTTTATCCCTGTCTATATCACTATCGCGCATTGTGTATACCTTTCTCCCGCCCAGATCAATCCTTCCTGGTATCCGGTATCCTGCTACCAAGATTGCAGTAGGGGGGCCTCGCACGTCAGCGGTCATCAGCCTCTATCAACAACAGGCGCCTCCCTATCGGTAGATGCCTTGGGGAAGGCGGGAAGGGAAAAGGAGGAAGAGGAGAAGAGGAGGCTGGCAGTAGGGGCGGAGGCGCGGCCAACGATCATGTAAACAAAGACGACTCGGCCTTGGCTCTAGTGCTTGCTGTCCGTACGTTTCCAACTTGTTCACCTCGCGTTTCCTTGAGAGCTCTGCGGGCGGGAGACAAGATCGCCTTCACTTGATCTAGAGAGCTTTACCGAGGCTTACATTGCCGAGAGTTGTTCTCGCGAGCTAAACAGCTTTTGTCATTTCCAGGATGACCGCAGCCGCCTCTGATTAGACTTCGCCAGGAGTGCTATCGCTGCAACACCCCGACTGTCGGGTCGTGCGACTCGATGGGCTTTTCACGGTACTACTCTATCTCACGGATATCGGCACTTGCCCCGGTCCTTGGCGCGATTCTCGCCTTTCGTCTCAAGATTTATGTAAGGGGAACTTCGCGGGAGTTCAAGAGTCCGCCGCCGGCATCCTTCCCTTGTGTGCATCATGAGGAGCGACTCATCACTCTGGACATGAATCCGACTCGGTTTCTTTTTCGACCGTGCAGTCTCAGCTACCTCCTCCTACCTGAGCTCTGGACTGCCGCTTGCTTACCCGCGCCAGATCTCAGCCAGGAGAGAATTCATTTCCATAAATATCTGGATTTACTTTTCTACAGAACCCATAGCTCGCTTTTGTTTCTAGTATCTAGGATGACGCTACTCTGCACACGAAGCGACTCAAAGACCTACATTAAATGTCCACAATACCGGTTTCACATCAGCTGACGGGATCCAGAGGAAAAATATTCCGAGTACTTGAAAATCTCGGCCGGGCCAAACAAGGCCTTAACCGAGTGATCTAGCCAAGTAGCACCCCCTGAGCGCGATCGACACGCGTTTGGTGCCGTACTCCCATTCGTATTCGCAGGCGATGGATCACGAAGCCGACCGCAGAGCAAGAATTCCGACCATTCGGAGGAGCACCCGATGGTTTGGGCCCTTGGGCGCGACGCTCTCTATTCTTCGTAGAGAGAAAGCAGACTCACCCCAGACGGAGAGACGTCACATGACAGAGTCGGAACCTCCGGAGCCATCAACTTCAAGTCAACAACTGGAGAGGCCAGCTCGGGACGAGGGGGCTCTCCTACATGTGCATGTAGGCCGTGGAGGCCTGAGCCCGGACGAGTGTGATGGTCGAGTGAGCAAAAGACTGGAGAACGAGAACACGATACACGTGTCAATGTGTACACGTGATCAGGCATAAGATCAGGGTGGTTTGTCACATCAGGTAAGCATTAACCGATGTCAGCTATCTTATTTTTTATCCTATCAATAATAGATCACGCACGATATTCCTTCTACTGAAGTGCATAGCTTTTAGCTTGTATAATGTAGAATGCTCTCTGCAAGTATATTCCATATCATAGAGCATAATTGGCAAGCATTTTCGATCCACCGTCTACCCAGTATAGTAGGGGTCATCAAACAGTACTCAAATACAAGAGATATGAGAGGAATTCCAAAGGATGCCGGGAGGTACTGAGTTGCGACTGAAGCTGATGAAAGCTCTTCCAAGTATTGTTAAAATTGTTTTCAACTGTTTGCAAACAAATCCCATTGTGAACGCGTTTTCAATATTCTCAGAAGATACTAATCTTCTATACAAAGCTATAAAGCCCGTGCTGCTGGGCGCTGACGATACTTGCCCGCTATACCTCTCTCTGTCAGGTTGTGCTAATCTCAGCGTGCGACTTAGCAAATGAGAACCTCGATATATCAATACCCCAAGTAGAGTCGTATGCCAAACAGTCGTTGCTCAATCTGCAAGCGAACACTCCCTTGGTCGAGGACCAGCCTCTACTGCTGCTCATCCTGCTCGACGGGGAAATCCGCAGGAGCGACCTTCAATCCCTCACTCCAAGTCCAGTCTTGTCAGAAGATGCCGGTTCCCCGCGCAATCGTTTTTCGGGCGCCGTCATGTTGGATTTGTGCCCTCCATGAAGAACAAAGAAGTAGCGGTGGTGTATGGTCCTGGATGGTGATCCTGGAGGTGGTCTTGGAGGCTTGTATTACACAGGGGTGTAAATTAGAGGAATCACACCCGAATATATCAACTCCATTCATCACCGTCGGTAAACCCAGAGTTGCTGAGCTGGAACTCCGTCTTTTTCGACTCTGGGATGCCACTAATCCACTAGGTTCATCAGCGAGTTGAGAACGGTGAGTGGCCAAAGCCATACCTTGAGACAAAGTTGAAATAAACATTGGAATTGTATACATCCTACATGACACATCTCCGATTACTTCGGATCTATTGATTTGGCGTGTGGATTAGTCAAGGCTAAAGGTGAGACACGCAGTGCTCTCCAGGCCCGGGCAACGAAAATTCAGCGCTGGACGCTCCTCAGTATCTGAGCGCTTCAAAGTTCTGCCTTGAGATACTGCTCTCTTCCCGCTCTCTTGCTGTGAAACGGAGCCACGAAGCACTTGAGCTGGGAGTCATCGAGGAATTTCGCAAATGATATCTGGGTCTTTCATGCTGCGATTGATGAGAATTATCACGCTCGAATACTGTCGAAGCTACCCATACTAATCTGAAGGCCTCAAATTTATACTGGCTCCTTGCTCATGGGAACTTGGTCTGCATGAATTGCGAGGCTAGCACAGTTTTATGCTGCCGAGACGGGAATGAAACCACATGAAGCAGAAAAGCAATCTTTCAAACGGAGAAATTGTTCCTGCGTCGAGTTTGTTCCCAAGCTCTTACAGCGTGAGAGTCAGCTGCTAGAAGTTCTCCAGCTCGATGTGTGATGTCGTTGCCTGTAGCAACGATTAAGCCAAGTCACGTGCCAGTGACATCTGTATCGGTTGGGAGAGGACGCTGCAATGAAGAACAATGGAGTATTCATGATGTCACCAGAAACGTGCTGAAGATGAAGATGAAAACGCAGGACTGAGAAGATTTTGAATGCGGAAACCGTGGAACTTGTTAGCCGATTTTGAGCCTCCAGGCCCAACATGAAATTCTGTCATAAGGGCGCAATAGAAAAGAATAACTACAGGAAAGGCAGTGAATTCATACACATGTGAAAAGCGGCAACAATGCCCTTGATCTATTGTGACTGATTAAAAATGAGTTCATGGAAGAAAGACTGCCCCATATGGTGTCTCCAGGTATCTCTTTGCCGGCTTCTACTCATCCTTAACTCGTTGGACATAAGTCTTAGAATGACTTCCAAATCCTGATCAGGATGAGGACATTGATCAACAATAAAAATTGCAAGAAATCGTATGGAGTGAAAAATTTATGTCGTCGTCTATGAGGTAAGCCACGTTAGTGGCAGGTGGCCTTGGCACCACCTCAGGTTGCCGACGCATAACCTTGAATGTTGAAGTAAATAAGGGACTCTCTTGAAAAGTATCATCGAACGCCTCCACCATCCTTGTCACGGGTACTGACGTCCCAGATCTCCATCCGAAAACCCTCCTGAGGTCAACATCAACAGGGTGAGCCAGCTGCCATATCTCGGTCGTAGGGCGATTGCTGTGACTAGCCGCACTACAGGCGCTTGAGCTTGGTTTCTTCCTACCACTACCTGTTCGACTCGACGAGATGGCAGCTTTGGGCGAAGACTTGTTAGGGATAGTCAATAAGCTGCAGGATCTTGTTTTTAACACTATCGGCAACGATAGCTTGGATCTGCCGCAGATCGTAAGGATACCCCCAATATAGATCGGTCTCGACGGTAACTAAGGAATCTCCCAGGTCGTCGTTGGCTCGCAATCCTCTGGAAAGTCCTCAGTGCTCGAGAATATTGTCGGCAGAGACTTCCTTCCTCGAGGAAGTGGGATCGTCACCCGAAGACCGCTCATTCTCCAGCTCATTAACATCCCTACGGACGAAGAAGATGCCCCCGAAGAACACAGTGCTGCGGCAGTAGCAACGCAACCAGAATGGGCAGAGTTCCACCATATACCGAATCGAAGGTTCACGGAATTCCAAGATGTCAAGCGAGAGATAGAGAACGAGACCTCGCGGATTGCAGGAAATAACAAGGGCATAAATCGATCCCCAATAAACCTCAAGATCTACTCGCCTCATGTTCTCAGTCTTACTTTGGTGGATCTGCCTGGCTTGACAAAGGTATTTTTGAATACACGTGGATACACTGGACAGATATTGACTACCGTTTCTAGGTGCCGATTGGTGACCAGCCTACAGACATCGAGAAGCAGACCCGAAACCTCATATCCGAATATATTGCCAAGCCCAATAGTATTATTCTGGCTGTATCTCCTGCGAATGTTGATATTGTGAACTCGGAGGCTCTGAAGCTAGCACGCCATGTCGATCCCCTGGGACGGAGGACGATTGGGGTCCTTACGAAGGTTGACCTAATGGACCATGGAACAAACGCTCTTGATATACTCTCCGGAAGAGTGTATCCGTTGAAACTTGGCTTTATCGGCGTTGTGAACCGCTCGCAACAGGATATTCAAGGGAACAAGTCTCTCGCAGAGGCGCTAAAATCAGAATCGGACTTTTTCAAACACCACCCCGCGTACCGGAATATGTCAAATCGATGTGGCACACAGTTCTTGGCGAAGAGCTTAAACACAACACTGATGGCACATATTCGAGAACGCCTACCAGATATTAAGGCACGACTGAATACTTTGATGGGCCAAACTCAGCAGGAGCTTGCAAGCTACGGCGACATGCACTTCAGCGGCAAGGAGCATAGAGGTTCTCTGGTGCTCCAACTGATGACGCGGTTCGCATCCTCCTTCATCTCTTCAATCGATGGTACCTCGACGGAAATCTCGACTAAGGAGCTCTGTGGTGGTGCCAGGATATACTACATTTTTAACTCGGTATTCGGCAACTCGCTGGAAACCATCGACCCTACGACAAATCTTTCCGCCCTGGACATTCGAACAGCAATTCGAAATTCGACCGGACCCAGGCCCAGCCTGTTCGTTCCTGAGCTGGCATTTGATCTCTTGGTCAAGCCGCAAATCAAGCTGTTGGAAGTGCCGAGTCAACGATGCGTTGAGCTTGTCTACGAGGAACTCATCAAGATTTGTCATACTTGCGGCTCGACAGAGCTCACTAGATTCCCTCGGCTACAAGCCAAACTCATCGAGGTCGTTTCAGATCTTCTCCGTGAACGATTGGGGCCTTCCTCATCGTACGTTGAATCTTTAATTTCGATACAACGGGCGTACATCAATACTAACCATCCTAATTTTCTTGGTGCCGCGGCCGCTATGAGCAATGTTGTGACCAATAAGCAAGAGAGGGAGCGGAAAAGACTCATTCAGGAGGAGCGAGAGAGGCGCGAAAGGAGACGTCAGAAGGAGCTTGGAGCGAACGGTGCTGATTCCCCTGAAGATCAAGAAGAAACCGAGGAAAAAAATGAAAATCCACTTCAAAGAAAGGCTTTGCACAAGGGTGCACGAAGTTTGTCACCAGTGGTTAGGGAAAACGGATCAGGGGGTATTGCCGCTACGATGAATGGCACGAGATCGGGCTCGCCACCCAGATTCAACGGACAGGCTGCCGGCGGTGCTCGGGATTCGTTTTTAAACTATTTCTTCGGTAAAGACGGTGGCCTGCCAGCTGGTGGAGCAAGTGCTGGACAAGGGCCCTCGTCAGTCCAGAACCCAAATCTTGGTCGCCATGTCAGCCAAAGCGCGGAGCCGAGCTTTAGTCAAAGCATCCGCAGGCAAGAAGAGCGCCAAGTGCATAGGACTCCGGCTCAGCAACTGCGAGAAGATGACTACGAGTTGGGCAGATCACAAAGGGATTACGATTACAATTCTCCATTTGTAGGATCACAGAACTTAGCCCTCTCTTATATGGAGAACGCTAACGGTGTCATCCAGGGAAACAACAACGAGCCAGCGCTGACGGATCGTGAGGCCATGGAAACGGAGCTTATTCGAGCGTTGATTTCGTCTTACTTTAATATTGTCCGAGAGTCGATAGCAGACCAGGTTCCCAAAGCAGTCATGCATCTCTTGGTGAACCACTCGAAAGATGTTGTACAAAACCGGCTGGTCAGCGAGCTTTACAGAGAGGACCTCTTCGAAGAGCTATTGTATGAGGATGATGCGGTCAAAAAAGAACGTGAGAAGTGCGAAAAGCTGCTCAAGACCTACAGAGAGGCGGCCAAGATCGTTGGCGAGGTTGGGATATAGGACTAAGGCTTGTTCTGATTGGGCCCAGGGATGCGTGCATTGCGGTACGACAAGGACGATGGCAACGAATTGTAAAATACTGTACTTGTGTTTAGCTAATTTTTCGCGCCTAGTAGCTGCACGTTCCCATCTCTGCTACCACGTTCTTAGACGCAAGCAGATCCTGTCAATGTGGACAGAGATTAGTGTGTCTTAGCTTCTTATTAAGACCAGAACGCAGGTGAAGTGGTTAGGCTCGTACATCGCTAATGCTCTTAGTCGCAAGATACTTTGCAGATGCCAACGCCGGCCCAAGTTCCTACGGATCACGATACCGGTTCGACCTCATGTCCTGATAAGGAGAATTCCTCAAGGGAGATGAGTTCTGGGCCTGTCGAGAAACGGACTGAATGTCTTGGTTGCTGTAGATGTGAAGGCTGAAGTGCATACCTCTAAGAAGCTTTGCCACGTTGAGAGTTCGAACGCCTTCAAGGAGGTCTCAAATTCTTCCTCGGGCTTAAGCATAAAAACCTATTACCACGATTCTTATTCGCCATGCACCCCAATACTTACGAGCCCGGAACGATCAGAACGCCGTTTCTCTCCCAAGCTTCAGCCATCGTCATCTTCCCAATTGTTGTCCCGGCTTCCCAGGGTCTGTGTAACCAGTCTACGGTTTGGATTACATTTTATGAAGACCCCGATTGCTCATCTCTTCAGCTCAAGCAGCCTCCGAGATTGGACGTGTTTACAGCTCGCGATACCACCTGACCCAAACTTGAGATATCAACCAATGTACTCCGTCGCATCGTGTCGTATACTTCAACGACTACCATCTCCAGCTCCACGCATCAACTTAACTGCCACCCAGCGTGAAGCTCGAGAAACTTGATCCTTCCGGGCGGACGTCAGTTTTATATCGCGTTTTCCCCGTTGAAGCGGATAATTTGAGGCGAGGCTGAGCCTGAGTTTGATAATGCGAGGGCGGACCTGGAGGCACTGGAGTCGGAACTGCACATGTTGACGCACCATGCGGTCCCGCTGGGCGCTTATTTCAGTAAGCATGGATAATTTGCGCACTCGAGGAGTTATAATCAGACCGACTCGGAGAGTTCCAGTGGGTTCCATGGGACTCCATGATCTGCATTATGAGGCACTGGGTTGAGAGACCGAGTAGAGAAATGGGAGGGTTTGTCATCCTTGTAAGAAGTTAGGTATGTTGGAGAAGTCTGTGTCGAGCCCGTGATGTCAGAACTTGGAGTGTTGATCCGGTGTGTTGTCCTCGCTTGGGAACCTAGGACCCAAGAGCTTGTACACACCAGAAACACCAATGCATTACACAGCCTATAATCAGACAGAACTTCCACAAGGCTGTCTTCTTGGGTTTCCTCGGAAGCTGCAAAAGTCTGGCCTTTTGAGCTTTACGCAGAATTAGCATATGTTGGCATTATAGCCATCAACAATGATCACATTGGCGAGTACTCGACCGGTCACGAACTGCGATAACTCTGCGTATATTTCATCTGGAGCGACTTGACATGGCTTTATCGATAAGCAGCTTCGAGACAGAAGACATGGTGCAGCGGTTATCTATGGTCGCCAATATGGTCTGTTTGTATTCGTGTATGTCCTGCTCTTTATCGGATGTCGAGTGCACCTCTAACCGAGCTTACAAGCTTACGACGAACATGATCGAGGGCCTACATGAGATAGACACCATGCTCGCCAGCTTCCACCTCGCCTCCCGCTTCTCCACGGCTTAGTACCTGCTGCTCCCTGCGGCCGTGCATACAGTCCGAGAACTGATGATTACGCAAGCCGTCTCGTTCATAACCACTGTCCCGGGCTTCCTCTGGAGCGCCAGTATTCACGTCGAGATGCCGCAACGCCTCGCCCCAGCCTGGGTCGCAATCGGCATCGACCTCAAGGTAGGAGTGCTGGCCATCGCAGTAACCCGAGGTGGCAAGTACGTGTTCAAGACGCGGCGAAAGTGACGCGATCGAATTTTTTGAAATCTTCTCTGCGGTCAGTACCGAGCGTAAGCCTGAACGCAGAAGCGCATTTCTGGCGCTGGGTTTTGGGCACTCGGTTGCGACGGTTGTGTACCAGAATACTGCAAATTTCTGGAGGAATGTGTTTTTTTCTTTTCTTTTTTGACAAGGCGGCGTTAGGCTTACAGCAGGTGATTGAACCGCAGTTAGGTTTCAATAGCTCGAATCTCAGTGGAGTAATTTGCTGTGAATTGAGTGGGAGAATCTATGGATACCTAGGTATCCTTCTGAGATTACCCTGGCAAATATATTCAACCTGCATAATGATCCAAATCGGCTTGGGGAAGGCTCGCTATCATGCGCTGCGTTCCGAATTCCCCTAGCCGAGGTAGACTTCTGATGTCGTTGCAGTTGAACATCCGCCAATTCCTAAAGAGTTCATCTAGCACCAGTGCTCTGTGGGGCATGAAGTGCTTGTTGATAGTAACTCCTGGTTGCCCAAAGCACTGTATTTCCCGTCTTTTAGGAACAACATTTTCTCAATATTTCCACAACAGTAGCTCCTGCAAAGACCTCGTGCTCAAGAACACCCGCCTGTTCCATTGGATCTCCAGTGCCGCCGTGGGGCTCATCATGACCTTTGCAGCTTTGCCAATCCCTCGAACAACTTTCGACAACCTGTGTGGCTTCATTCAGCGCTGTCCCAGGTGACCCAGAATAGCATATAGTCTCCTGGTCGATTTCGAATTCACCCTTTCCTCATTAGAAACTTCTCCATTCAGCTCTTCAGCCTCTGCTCTCGCCTCCTTGATCAGTGGTAGTAGTCCGCCCCAGACCTCATCCGCATATCTATTCAAAACTCCGTCCCACTCCTCCAGATACTTCTCTCTCGCTCCCTCTTGGCCTTGAAAGTCTGGCAGGAGATTCAGGGAGTTATCGGCCGAGACACCGCGGTGAGATTCCGGAGGAGGCAAGATGTCTTTTGTTATTTCCCGTATTTGAGAGATCTGAGCAAGTGTTAGACCCCAGTCGTAGTTATCATCTTCAATCTGCGGCGGTGTTTCCATTTGAGAGTCTAGTGCCGAAGAGCCGGACAATATTGCCATGACATCTTCGCCGTCTCGATCCTCTTGCTCCGCTATAGTCTTACTTGAAGGTTCAGACAGCAGAGCTTGAGATTGTTGCCATGCCATGTCGAAATGGTTCATAGGCTCGGAAGCTGGATTACTGCCAAAGCTTTGGGAAGGAACGAATGAGTCGATGCCGCCTAAGAAATTCGAGAATTCTGTTTCTGAGAGTCGGGCATGCAATTCGCCATGTCCAGTTCTGAAGCCCGAGGGGCTGCTCGCTTGCATACTTGGCTGCTGTGGTGTATAAGTTGATTTAGAGCTTTCAGTCCAGGCTGTGCCACTTCCTCCAATACTTGAGACAAACTGTCCTTTATCTGAGTTGGAAATGGCAGCGCTTTGAGCACTCAACTCGTTGATTTTGGGAACCGCGAAGGCATTTCGTGTAAGTCCAGAAGCCGAGGCTGCTACACGGGACAGGAAGGCTGGGGATTCTCTGTCGGTGTCATCTGTTTCGCTTCTGGCTCGACCTTTGCCTTTGGGCGAAGACATGATGTGGTATAAGGTGGTGTACAAGATGGAAGCATCGTCTTGTATATAGATATTAGGTTACCGAAAAGGTAGAGATGATGACCGAAGAACATGTGAGGCGGGGCAATTACACGTGATAGCGAGAGGATGGGGAGACAACAACGACAACGTCAAAATGTAACTGCGTGAAATTTAGCGGAGCGTGTTACGAGTGATCAAGTGTCTAAGCTGATGCCAATGAGGAGTCTTAAACAGCTACGCGTCCTGAGATCCTTGAAAACCCCAGCATAAACAGAGATGAGAATGTGACTCAACAAATTTATTCAGTCGAGGAGGCCTTCGTTCGAAAGATCTTGTCCAAAACAGTCGAATGCCCGAATAAGGAGAGATCTGGGGCATATCGCCACTGCTATTACCAGGTACTGCTGGCCGCCATGAGGCATAATTTTCTCAAAAGGATTCCGAGTCCTGTGGCTCTCCCGGAGCAATTGACTCGCAAGACGAAGGCAGAGAGAGTCGCCTAGCTAAGAGAAGGCATAGGCAAACAAAGTAGACGGCCGTGCCCGCATGAAGTAGAGATACAGCCAGTTTATCGTGAAACCCGAATAGCTGCCACACAATATCGTCGTCTATAGAGGAGTCGAGCTGGATAGGACTGGGCTCATTTGTATCGAGAGATCGAGAACTGCTAAAAATTGGCGGATCGACCTGGATAGCCGATGCGTGCGGATTTTACACTACCTGAAGGTATATCGTGTTTGCCCTGACAGATCATCTCATACCAAAATTAAATCTCTGCCGCTCTGATGCGGATGCAAACCGTAGCTCTTGTGTGGGTGAAGTATGGGAAGGGTGGTAAGGAGGTCGTCCACAACCAAAACCAACAAACAGCCTTTGTCATCAATGAGGCAGCTGAGGTCTCGTCACTCACCTGCCAAGCAACAACCTCCAGAGCCCCACGACAACTCGAGCATCCTCAGACCTGACGTCTAAAAACGAAATTCCTCATCACGCCCGAAACCACCGTATTCTCGACCATTTGTCTCCTCCGCAGCATCAACCCATCTGCCAAACTTTCCGAACCTCGCACCTCCATCGACCTACGCGCACACTGTTCCTTCCTCCGAGATCTCTTGCGCACTACTAGTGACCCTGGCCTGTCCAGATTCACACTCAGCCTCTCGACCGGAGCTCTCCAAGATCTCCACGCGTTTGATCACACACACAGTCTTTTTTGCCGCCGTCATATTTTCTTCCACAGACTTGTTGGCGGGAGCACTTCTCGTCCCACGGCTCGTAAAAGATGGTAGACGGGGAACCTAACTCTCCAACTTGGAAGTTCACTCAGTCAGTAGTCTCACTCTCGCCCTCCATTAACGATACATTTCTGTGTTGCTAGCATAGGTTGCTTCAAGATCTTGACCATCTGTGAAGGAACGCGCTTCGGGGACACGCACCAGAAAGCTTGTTGCTAATAGATCCAATACAGGTGTTTTGGCGATAAGGGAGATGTAGAAGATATTACAGAAGGTTAGTCAGTACGCCTTTCTTGAGGAGCTACTACCCCAGCTCGGAGTCTCCCTGTCTTCCCATTCCTGGCTCTTGTCAATCCAGTTCTTGCTGACGCACACCCCCCCCTCCCGCAGCTGATATCATTTCCACCGTCGAATTCGATCATACAGGAAATTATCTTGCTACCGGAGATAAAGGAGGGCGAGTCGTGCTATTCGAGCGCAACGAAACAGTACGTAGATCCAATACCGATTGGCCTCGAGATACCGAAGGCCTTTGCTGGTTGCAGGGCTGACGTTCTTGCTCAGAAAAAAACCTGCGAATACAAATTCCACACTGAATTCCAATCCCACGAGCCTGAATTCGACTACCTAAAGTCTCTTGAGATTGAAGAGAAGATAAACAAGATCAAGTGGTGCAAGAGGCAAAATGCATCCCACTACCTGCTTTCCACGAACGATAAGACGATCAAATTATGGAAGGTTTTTGAGAAGTCTTTGAAGGTCGTGGCAGAGAACAACCTTTCCCACGACCTTACTCCAGGGACAGCTGTAGGGGGAGGAGTTGCTGTACGACCAATCTCAAACGTTCATTTCTCCAGCTCTCACGATCTCAAATTACCCCGCCTTACACACCATGACACTGTTGTAGCAGCTGTTCCTCGACGCACGTATGCCAACGCCCATGCATATCACATCAACAGCATATCTGTGAACAGTGATGGAGAGACCTTCATCAGCAGTGATGACTTGCGGATAAATCTGTGGAACTTAAATATCCAAGACCAAAGCTTTAACATTGTCGACATCAAGCCAGCTAACATGGAGGAGTTGACTGAGGTTATCACGGCTGCTGAATTCCATCCACAAAGCTGCAATTGGTTCATGTATGCAAGTTCTAAAGGTACCATCAAGCTTGCGGATATGCGAGAGAGCGCTCTGTGCGATCAACATGCAAAGCGTATGTGCTTGGAATATACTTTACATCTGTCTCACTAACATTGGTTCAGAATTTGAGCAAGAAGAAGACCCTTCCGCGCGTTCCTTTTTCTCCGAGATCATCTCCTCAATTTCCGATGTCCGCTTCTCCCACGACGGCCGGTATATTCTTTCACGTGATTATCTCACAGTCAAGATCTGGGATGTCAACATGGAGAGACAGCCCGTCAAGACAATCCCAATCCATGAGCATCTTCGTCCTAGGCTCTGTGATACTTATGAAAATGACAGTATCTTCGACAAGTTCGAAGTCGTATTTTCAGGAGATGCCAAGAATGTGATGACTGGAAGCTATAATAACAACTTCATGATCTATCCTTCGGATCCAGACAAGGAAGTAGAAGTCGTACTTCAAGCAGACAAGTCGGCATTTAAAGCGAAGAAGGTGGGCGTGCCAACACCCATCAATTCATCTACAAGCCCGACTGCGACGAACGGTGGAAAGAAGGGTGGTTCGAGAGCTGGCAGTCCTGCGGCTGGGGCAACTGGACAAGGTGCTAGAATGAGGAAAGAGACCGATGCAGATCAGATTGATTTCAACAAGAAGATCTTGCACATGAGCTGGCATCCATTCGAAGACAGCATTGCGATTGCGGCAACCAATAATGTAAGTCCATGATGTTCGGTCCGTGAAATCATTCTAACGTATGTAGCTATTCGTCTTCTCAGCGTTGTAGCGCTTTCCTGCAAGGAAGGGGTCTCCCGGCTTACCAGCGGCGTTCGTAAAAGGCTCACAGCGTTCATCCCAGCACTCACCGATCCCGTTCATACTCAAGACTTTAATTAGGTCACGAGAAACGGATAAAGTATTAGGGTGGTAGAGAAGTTACCACGAATTTATAAGGATGAGTGCCAATGGTGCACTGGGTGCTGGTGCCTTTCTGGCTTGGCCGGGCATGGGGCGTCTCTGCATCTCCTGACCTTTCCTTGGAGTCTGTCCTCAGGCGGTCTGATTTGCGGATTTGCTCCCGACATTGGGGAAGCTTCCAGAAGTCGAGTAAGCTAGTCACCTCGCAGATGAGCAATGAAGAGAGATTTCAATGATTTGGAGAGTTTTGTACCTCGAGGCGTGGGTCAAGCGGTCAGCTGTGAGAAGGGAATGGGCGCTTTGATGGATCTAGCTGACTCGCCCAAGCCGCGGGAACCATAACGGTCGCTGGGAAGACTACATGTCAGAAGACGTAAAGTTGCTTTCTTTTTTCACAGCGGCTAGGCATGTTTACTCGCAAGGCGACTCACGAGTTACTTATCTGCACTGCTCTGTCCCAGGCACATCTAAGCTCATAAGTCGGATTATTCTTTGACGAGGCTAATTCGTCGACGGTTGCAATTACAGATCGGTCTGACGTGATAAGAATATCTAGACGCTCGTACCGACTATCTTTCTCTTACTGCGAGAAACTCCCCGTCTTCCCCAAGCCCTTACGTCACTCTCTCATGAGCTCAAGACCGCGTACAAACCGTACTCGGCCTTGATTGCCCTCTTCTTCGCTGCAGAAGCCTTAGTAACGACAGCACAATGCCACAACATCCGCAAACCTTAGACTCATTGTAACCCCTGACTGCTGCAGATGCCTCGCATACCTTACAGAGTAGATGCTTGCAACCCGGGTCTTTGACAAATTGACAAAAGGGGGCAATAAATTTCTCGAAGAGAATAAGCATATTCCGGATGCGAGCATAGCGCCGGCATAGCTGTTTAAGTATGTTGGGCTCTCGGGTAAGGGATTCGCTGCTGGGCCAATTTTGACGCCTAGGATCCATGCCATCATTATTTTCCGGGGAAGACAAGTTGCAACACAAAACAGCCCCCTCCCCCCTCTCCTTCGTTAGAGAAGAATACGATACGCTCCTCTCATCGTTGTTCACCCTGAATTGTTATCCGGCACTTGGCCTAGTGCGATCTGATCTCAGCTATAGTAGGTCCTAGTCCATCCCATCTCATCTAGTAAGCTGGGCCCGTGTACTACGTGTCAGGACCGCGTTGGACTTCTTGAAGACCCTTGCGAAGATTTCCGTGCCAAAGCACAACTTCTTTTCTCCACTCCCGCCTGCCAGAAACAAGCCGCAGAATCCAGCCCGAATGGCGAGACGACGCAGAGCTGACTCCAGCAGTACGCAGCCGACTCCTATGAGCGCCCCGAGACGACGTTCCACGCTCCGAGACCTCCAAGCTTCGAACTCTACTGATGGCGACATCATAACCCCAAAAATCATTGACGCGCGCCCATCTTTGGAGAAGGCTCAGATGTATGGAATAGACGACCCGCGCCCGGCCTCATCGAGGATCATGGCGTTAATTGGGCGCATTTTCATCGAGACGATTCCGCAATGGTTGACTGTGGGAGCTATGCTGGCGCTGATTTTCGGAGGTTGCTGCTCCAATGTGAGTACTGCCTACCTCTTGCGCACTGCTTTTGCTTTCTTTATCGAGGAGGAGAGCCTAATGTTGCGTGACTAGGTCTTTGCCCTGGAAGCTATTGTCAAGTGAGTTTTGGCCCAGACGAGAAGCTTTCCGAGATACTAAAACGTTTGAGGGTCGAGCCTGATAGTGGTACCCTCTTAACCTTTGTTCAATTTCTCTTCGTTGCTTCGACGGGATACTTTTCCCAATTCGATCGAACCCGACCTCCGTTCTTCCTCAAGCCGAACCACGTTCCAATACGCCGCTGGATAATCAACATCCTACTCTTTTTCATGATCAACGTCTTGAACAACCATGCGTTCAGCTATAACATATCGGTGCCTATACATATCATCCTGCGATCGGGGGGTAGCATCACGACTATCGCTGCTGGGTATCTGTGGGGAAAACGGTTCTCTAGGATTCAGGTGTTTGCGGTCACTCTCTTGACAATCGGCGTGATCATTGCTGCGTGGTCTGATCAGCAGTCCAAGGTAGGAATGCAGAGTCTAAACCATAATTCTGCGCTGATCTATGATGCAGAAAGATGTTGTGACTTCCCAGGAACTCCCTCCATTCAGTACTGGTCTTGCCATACTGTTCATCGCCCAAGTCCTGTCAGCTATCATGGGTTTATACACCGAAGAAACCTACAAATCGTATGGGCCGCACTGGAAAGAGAATCTTTTTTACTCTCACCTGCTGGCGCTGCCCTTGTTCGTACCCTTCATTCCGTCAATGAAGAGGCAATTTCTCAAGCTCGCTGCTTCGGCTCCTCTCGGTCTGCCCGCCTACGACCAGATTACGAACCTCCCAGTCGATCTCCAGAAAGGCTTAGACACAATCCACATCCCCAGCCAGCTTGCCTATCTCGTCACAAACGTCCTCACGCAATACGCCTGCATCCGCGGTGTAAATCTACTTGCTTCAGCAGCTTCAGCGCTTACGGTAACCATCGTGTTGAATGTGCGGAAGCTTGTCAGTCTGCTGTTGAGTATTTGGCTTTTTGGTAATAGACTGTCTCCTGGTACACTGGTGGGGGCCTTTATTGTATTCTTTGCCGGGGGTATGTATGGGTTAGAGGGGTCTAAGGGCTCCGGGAGGGCGAGAAACAGAGCTGGTATTGGAAACGGGAAGGTAGGTTAGCTCTTGAGCCCAGCTTATGTAGTTGATGAGTTCAATCAATAGAAGAATTTTCATAGTCTAGTGTCTTGTCTAAGTATTCACTTCCACCAGAGGCGTGCATTTTAAAACCTTGGTAACATGATACCCGTATGCTACATTTGTATTTCTCGGATTGAGTAGAATACTGCAATTGTCCAAACGTTGTTTAGACAGGGCTGTTGGAAGAAAGAATAGGCGAGCTCCGCTAATGGCTGCAAGTGTCAAGGTGAGTTTAGTGGAAGCTTGAATTTAGTGCTCTGATGAGGCCGAGGTCGTAGCACAGCATGATACAGAACTGAATACCCCATAGAGTTCATCTTCAGTAAGTTATTTTCTCATGTGTAAAGATGCCACCCCAAACGCATGTTGCGGAAAAACGTAATTCCCGCTGTGTCTACCTGGAGTGAGCTGGGAAAAAGGATCAACAACATAACAGGCTCGCCTGCGAAGACAATTGTGATAAAGAGCTAACAAAAATCTCGCAGAAACAACATCTCCAGCTCTGCAATCGATTGCAAATTCTTCCAAGCTTGGTGTCAAAGGCAGAAGAATAGATTGAGCCAAGTCTTCAGACGACGTCTTGTACTTGGAGTATCACAGAATGGAGCAGGAGATTGGCAGGGCAGGATCAGAAGGCTCCTACGACGAGCAAAGAGACACCGAAAACGTGCTACTTCCTAGCGCTGCATTGATGCCAGATGGCAGCCCAGACGA
Organism: Diplocarpon mali; assembly: GCA_024741835.1. Lineage (NCBI taxonomy): Eukaryota > Fungi > Ascomycota > Leotiomycetes > Helotiales > Drepanopezizaceae > Diplocarpon > Diplocarpon mali. Next base: position 17,898 of record JAENRP010000022.1, read on the forward strand.
CAGTACTCCCACAGAGGAGGTAGAGGAGGGAATACTGGCTAGAGATGTCCAGCGCAAGACTGCATACTACGACTATGCTGCGGAGAAGCAGTTGAGCCAGGCAGATGCAAAGCTGTTTTACCAGCGAAGCCAACTGGAGGCCCAGATGACAGGTGGGAGTAATTGGGGCAATTCTCAGCATTCTCCTCAAGGTAGTCCGGTTCTCATGCCACGCTCGCTCTCGAATGTTTTCGAAGCCGAACAGGCTGGCATGCGGCGATCGGGAAGTGTGAACTCGATGAAAAGCTGGCACAATGCCTCCCAAAGGTCAGTGATCATCACTCCACACTTGAATTCTATTGACCCGCCTTGCTTTCATAGTTCTGCAAAATACAGAGCTGCCGCTCCATTGGGACTCGCTAGTATGAGCAAATCTACGGAGAGCAATATAATACAAGAGCCTAACTCGTTGACTTATTCCCATAGCCCCATAGACATCCACCCAGTAGACTCTTTGCTTCAGGCAGACAAGGCTGTAAGGGCTCATGATGTACACCCAAGCATACCCCATGAGCCCAAGCCACTCCTAGAAACAGAAGGCTTACATGGAGCTGGGGCAGGGATTGGTATTGGATCTGGAGCAGGTGGCTTTGCCCACAATGATGCCAATATCACATCCGAGCTCAGCACTATCTACACCAACATTCAAAAGATTCTGGATCTTCGACATAAGTACATGCGGTTATCCTTGCAGCAAGATGGCGATAACCCTAAGGATGACCCGAGCTGGAAAATCTACCCGCCGCCTCCAGAGCCTGCATGGTATGAGCACGGCTATGATGAGCGAGATCGAGCGAACACTACTACAAATGGGATGAATAGCCAGGGTGGCAGTCTGTCCGATAGTATGGTGCTTCCCCAAGATCCGGCCAAAGACAAGCGCAGCGAGCATTCCAGAAATGCGAGCGTCACATCCCAACCTGCCAAGGCACCTCGGAAAAAGCGGAAACCTGGACAAGATATTGGTGAAGACTTCTATCCTGAAGATCTCCTGCCTGTGCCTGGCGCTGATGAGATGACATTCAGTCTTGACGAGAACGGTGTATTTCAAGTTTATGAAAATCCCGAGGCAGTCGATGCCCAGACTCCCGTTATCAATATTCCAAACATCCGAGAGTACTACATGGATTTGGAGGATATCCTCCATATCTCTTCTGATGGACCAAGTAAGAGTTTCGCTTTCCGGCGCTTGCAATACCTGGAAGGCAAGTTCAATCTATACGTGCTTCTCAATGAGTACCAAGAGATGGCAGACAGCAAGAGGGTGCCCCACCGCGATTTCTACAACGTCAGAAAGGTCGATACTCACGTCCACCACTCTGCTTGTATGAACCAGAAGCATTTGCTTCGATTCATTAAGAGCAAGATGAAGAAGTGTCCTGACGAGGTTGTAATGTTCAGAGATGGCAAGCATCTTACTTTGGAGGAAGTTTTTCAAAGCATAAATTTGACTGCGTACGATCTTAGTATCGATACGCTCGATATGCATGTAAGCGGATGGACGAATTTCAACGTACCTGTTTGACTGACCCTCGCAGGCCCATACTGACTCCTTCCATCGATTCGACAAGTTTAATCTTAAATATAATCCAATCGGAGAGTCTAGACTGAGAACCATCTTCCTCAAGACTGATAACTTCATCAACGGCAGATACTTAGCCGAGATTACTAAGGAAGTAATCTCTGATCTCGAGTCGAGCAAATACCAGATGGCCGAATGGCGTATCTCGATCTACGGCCGAGCCATAGACGAGTGGGACAAGCTGGCTGCTTGGGTCATTGATAACAAGCTCTTTTCCAACAATGTCCGATGGTTGATCCAAGTACCTCGACTTTTTGATGTTTACAAGTCCACAGGATTGATGAACAACTTTGAACAAGTCATTGTTAACCTTTTCCAACCATTGTTTGAAGTTACGAAAGACCCGACCAGCCATCCAAAGCTTCATATCTTCTTGCAGAGAGTGATTGGCTTTGACTGCGTTGATGACGAGAGTAAGCCTGAGCGTCGGCTATTCAAGAAGTTCCCAGTACCAAAGATCTGGGACTCGAAGCAGAACCCTCCTTACAGCTACTGGATTTACTATTTGTTCTCCAACATGGCTTCTCTGAATGTCTGGCGAAAGCAGCGAGGCTTCAATACCTTCCTGTTACGGCCTCACGCCGGCGAGGCTGGTGATACTGACCATTTAGCTGCCGCCGTTCTCTGTTGCCACAGCATCAGTCACGGACTTTTGTTGCGGAAGGTTCCTCTTCTACAGTATATTTTCTATCTGGAGCAGATTGGAGTAGCGATGTCGCCTCTGAGCAACAATGCATTGTTCCTGGCATACGAGCGTAACCCGTTCCTGAACTACTTTAAGAGAGGTCTCAATGTCTCCTTGTCTACCGACGATCCTCTTCAGTTTGCGTTTACGAAGGAACCTCTCATTGAAGAATACTCGGTCGCTGCGCAGATCTACAAGCTTAGTGCTGTGGATATGTGCGAGTTGGCCAAGAACTCGGTCATCCAGAGTGGCTTCGAACATGCTATCAAGCAGAGATGGTTGGGTCAAGATTACCACTTGCCCGGAGTCAAAGGTAACACCATGGCCAAGACCAACGTCCCAAATATCAGAGAGGGATTCAGGCATGAGACCTTATTACAAGAGCTTGCTATGTAAGTCGTCCAATCCAATAACAACGGGCCTATCTAACATCTGCAGGATTGCACGATACACATCTGTCGCCACACCAGCTACGGCCGTATTAAGCAAGGTAGAGCATCCCCCCTACATTCCACAACAGGCCCCCCAATCCCCGGTATCCTCTATGAAGGCCAATGTCTCGACAACCGGTCACCCCGAACCCGGTCAGCAGACCTACCAGCACTTGCCCGCACAAGCAGCCCGCATCCCAACTTCACACTCCCAGGCCCCGCTCGACATAATTCAAGCCGGCACTTCGCGGGCCTCTTCGACGCTAGCATCTCCGCATATGTCGGGACTCGGTGAGGCTTTTAACGATTTGAATTTGTCGGCTAGCGAGCCGAGAATTTTTCCGGGCGTGGTAAGTAGGACGCAGAGAAGGGACACTGCGAGGAAGAGTAGTATGAGTGAGACTGACGAGATCGTCGAGAGAAAGGGGAAGGTTGTTTCGCTTGATGGGGCGGTGGAGGAGGAGAGTGATGGTGACATGGAGGAGGCAGGGGGCAGGGATGAACAAGAATGAGTAGCATGGAGAAGAAAAGGGTTGTGGTTGATTTGGTTGCGGGCGGGCTTTTAGATTTACCGAATGCATTTTCTCGGTTTGAATCGGGGTTGTGGTGAAAATAGAGGCAAATCTGATAAATGAAATGCCATTAGAGTAGACACCTTCGACATTTGATATATGATGTACAGGCTTGTGCGTCAAGACAGACAGAATGCACGTAATCGCATGGGGGACTTGTTCTCTCTTGTTTTTCTGTAAATGTGAATATGGTAACTGGATGTAACATAGGTATAGTTTCAATTTAATGCTTACATAGAAAAGGTATTACGACGTCGCCAGTGACTGAGCAGCCATGAATGCTCTACAGGTATTGATTATCACCAGTGAGCATCCGCCACTTAGACGCTTTTGGACCCAAGAAAACATTGATAGTAGATATGAAAACTGAAAAAACGCAGCTTTCGCAGCTTTCATCACGGCCGGTGATGGACTCGATGCAATAGCTGGAAGCTTTGTCGTTAGAAATACCAAGGCTTCTAGGTACATGAGAGCAATTTGGTTGCATATCTTGATTTTCACACCGCGGCTGTGTTCTCGTTGTATGTTGGTAGGCGAACATAGAGGGCAGAAAAAGGCTGGAAGAGAATATCGACTTGAAACATGCTTTTTGATCCCGAGGCCGAAGACAATTTCAACTAAGCTGCTCAATATTGCCTTCATATGGTTTTACTGTATGTAGAGTCCTAGTCTGAAGCAGCGCTATATGCTGGAGCATAATACTTTGTGAGAAGAATATGCCTTCAAGGATGAATCACAGTATATCCGCATTTGCAGAACCACATCATAAATATCTGCAGTGACGTCTAAGCCCGGGGCACTTTGAGAGACGGCGCTAGGCTCTTCTAGGGTTCCGTCTACGGGTGGCGGGTAGACACCGGCAGACAACCTCTCCAGTTCAAGGCATTTCACAGTACAATAGCGTTACAAGGCTAATCACCATTCATTGCAACCTCCTCTCACTCGCTCTGTAATCACTCTCAATTCACCAAGTCTTTTGGGCTGTCTTTTGGTCTCGGCTCCCAGGAGATCTTAACGTCCTCTGCTCCTCGACTGCGGCCGTCAACAGCTCCCGGATTGCGGCGAACTGGAATTGCGGCCTCGAGCTTCGAATCGAGCAAAATCGCATGGGAGAGCCTTCAGAGTAGGTCGCTGGACAATAGACCATTGGATTAATCGCAAGAAGGCCACTGTCGGCCGTGAAGATGGGATTCTTGGGTGTCTACAAAGCCATATACGACTACGTTCCTCAAAGTGCTACAGAGCTTGCAATCACCGAAGGGGATATACTGTATGTGCTAGAGAAGAGCACAGAGGACGACTGGTGGAAGGCAAAGAAAAAAGCGTCTGCAGACGATGATGACGAACCCATTGGTCTGATTCCAAACAATTACATACAAGAGGTATGTTTAGTAAAGTGGTGTCTGCGCTTTGTTTTGTGGTCTGCATGTGTCTTGAATATAAGGGACACGCAAATTCTCCGCTGAGATGCCATTCATCCTAGATCTAAAGAATCTGCTTGAATAGGAAGCTTGCTGATTCTAGTACAGGCAGAACCTACGCATTCGGCCCACGCGCTCTATGATTACACTAGACAAACAGACGAAGAATTGTCTTTTACAGAGGACGCTACACTAGAAGTTTTCGACACATCTGATCCCGACTGGATACTAGTTGGGTTGGATGGAGGATATGGATTTGTACCTGCCAACTATATAGAAGTTCATAAGGGAAAGGCTCAGTCAGCCCGCTCAGAACCGCCGGCACCCAGCTTTCCAAGACGTCCACCTGCGGCTGTAGAAGATGAAGATGCTCCAGAATCACCCGCATCACCTGCAAGTCCAGTCAATAGCCCTGCGGCAGCATTAGCAGGTATCATTAACCAGCGTAAAGCCACTGCGCCAGCGGCTCGAGCTCCCCCACCACAGTTTACCCCCGAGGCTTCCGATGATGATGAAGGACCACCTCCGTCCATGCCTGCGCGTCCTATCTCACAGGCAGATGCTGGGGCAGCAGTTCCAGAGCCAAAGTATGCTCAAGCATCCTCTCCAGTATCTCCTGGAGGCCCCCGCACGTCACCTCCGTACAACAGAGCAAGTTTCAATCGGAGCATTGACGATGAGGTCGCTTCTCATTCCCCTGGAGGATTCCACATGTACAATATCAACGAGATGGTATCGGTGATGGGTAAGCGGAAGAAGATGCCGACTACTTTGGGAATCAATCTTGCAACTGGTGTTATCCTGATTGCCCCTGAAAAATCTCGGGACGGTAAGTTACCATTCAACTACTAGTTCAGTCTTCATGGGAGATCTGGAAAGCCCCTTTGCGTTGCTCACTCTGCCCTCACTCATGAAAATCCACTAACGTTTTGGCCAGGACCAGAGCAAACGTGGACGGCCGACCGTATGGCACACTACTCCATCGAAGGCAAGCACGTATTTTTGGAATTGGTCAAACCAAGTAAAAGTGTAGATTTCCATGCCGGAGCTAAAGACACTGCTTCAGAGATTGTTAGTGCTTTGGGAGAACTGGCCGGGGCTGCTAGGGCAGCTGGATTGCGAGAAGTTATAATGGCTGGCACGGGCCAGTCGCAAAAGAAAGGACAGATTCTTTATGATTTCATGGCTCAAGGAGACGATGAGGTTACGGTTGCTGTGGGCGACGAAGTTATAATCGTGGACGATTCGAAAAGTGATGAATGGTGGCAAGTTAAAAGACTTCGAAATGGGAAAGAGGGGGTTGTCCCGAGCTCCTATGTCGAAGTTACGGGCACAATTCAGACACCTGATGTGTCCGGACTCAACGCGGCCAAGTCGACAGTCGATCAAAACAGGCTCGAAGAAGAGCGTCTGGCAAAAGAGTCGATGAGGGCAGCTCGTGAGGAGGAATCGCGAGGGTCACAGGTAGGCCCTGGAATGCGTTTGCCCGAAAGGGGATCCAGTTTATCGGCACGTGACAATAGTAACCGTGAGGGACAACAGAGAAGCAAAAACGGAAGTAACAGAGAAGGCCATTCGAAATCGTCCAAGTCAAGTAAGTCTATAATATTTGGCTGAAAGGCTTGATTCCAGCTAACGTGATTTGTAGGACCCGATCCGGCAAAAGTTCGAACCTGGACCGACCGATCGAAATCATTTAGTGTTGATGCACAATTCTTGGATTTGAAGGATGGTAAAATCCACCTGCACAAAATGAATGGTGTGAAAATCGCCGTACCGGTCATCAAGATGTCAATCGAAGATCTCGAATATGTCGAGCGCATGACGGGAGTTTCCCTCGATGAAGACAAGCCTCTATCAGGTATCAAGAAGCAGCGAGCCCGAGCTGCCGACAACTCCAGTGCCGGGGTAAGCATAGAGCCTAAAGCGACCAAGCCCGAGTACGACTGGTTCCAATTCTTTCTCTCTTGCGACGTTGCTGTTGGATTATGTGAACGATATGCGCAATCTTTCAACAGGGATTCGATGGATGAGAGTGTATTATCTGATATTGACGCGACTGTACTGAGGACGCTTGGTATCCGTGAAGGCGATATCATCAAGATCATGAGATTTTTGGATAAGAAGTACCGCGGTGGGGGAAAGCGAAACGTCAGTTTTGGGGGTGAGCAGGTCATTGATGGGGAAGCAGTGGGAGGCTTGTTCTCTGGTCCTGGTGGGACCCTCAGAAACAATACCCGGAAAGGTCGGCCGGCGCCTGCAGTACAGACGAGCGACACCGTGGATGCCGATGCTTTCAAGCAAGAATCGAACGAGAAATCAACTCGCGAAGGTGTTGCCACCCCCCTTGCTTCAATGCCGACTCCAGCGAAGAAAGACGAAGTAAGATCCGGCTTCGACGATGATGCTTGGGACCTTAAACCTTCCAAGCAACAGCCTCAAGTACAGGTTTCTCAAGCACCTCAAACTGCGTCTGCGCCGTCGCCAGTGCCACCTACATTGCTCGGCTCTTTTGGAGACTTATCTTTGCTTTCTCAACCTCTCGAACCGACAAAGGTTCAGCCTACACCACCTTCCCAAGTTGCTCAGCTGCCACCTCAGCCACCTCAGCAGCAAGCTCAACCACAACCTCAAGGAGCCACGCCATCATTCTTCGCAGGAATTGGAGCACAGCAGACTGGCTTACCGCAACAGCAGACAAGCACCCAATTTAGTAACTCGCAGTTGGCTACTCAGCTGAACAATGCCCGTCAGAGGCCTGCCCCTCTAGCGCAGCTTCAGAGCCAAGGCTCGCTCATGATACCTGGTCCTCCGAGTCGGCCTCTTTCCGCGCCGCAGGCGAATCAACAGAGCGGCTTCTCACTGCCTCCATTGCAAGCTCAAAACACTGGAGTGCAGAATTCATCGGGATTTCAAGGCCAGATTGCTCCTCCTGGACAAAGTCTCAATGACCTGAGAATGCAACAACAATATACTGCATTCAACGGGCCTCAGAATACGAACCAGATGGGAATGATGAACCAGCCTCAGAACCTTGGCCAATTCAACCAAAATGGTTCGCAAAGTGGCTTTCAATATTCTGGACAAACTGGGCAACCGGGGATGCCTCAGCAAAATTTCATGAACAGTGGAGGTGGGCCCTTCGCTGATCCCAGATCACAACAATTTTCTCCTCTTCAGCAGCAGCCGACCGGCTTCCAAAGCTCTTTCGGGCCTTCCCAGCAACAACTTCCCCAGCCTACTGGCGTCAACTCTTTTCTACCTCTGCCACTACAGCCTCAAACGACTGCCATGCCTCACCAAAGTCAACAGAGCGGCTTTAATTCTTTCAATCCCCCACCGGCTCCTCCCATCCCACAGAACAATACCATGATGCCTTTGGTTCCTCAACCGACTGGGCCGCCGCCACCAGTCAGATTTGGTGTTGCCGCAGATGCCAAGAAGCTCATGCCTCAACAGACAGGGCGTAGAGCAAACTTGTCACAAGCTAGTAAGCAGGTAAAAATTTTCCATCGAGCTCTGGCTAACTCTCCAATAGCGCCCCAGAACCCTTTTGGTTTCTAGATTTGTGGCGATGTATATCCACCGGCTAGCATTTGCTTTTTCTGTAGAGTAGCAAGCATAGCAAAGCATTGAGGTGTTAATGTCTTTTCAGTTTGACTTTTCTTTTGGCATTTTTGATAGAATTTGTCTCAAGCCTAGCTACCGAGTCAACTCTTTACCTTCAGATTCTGTCAAGACGTTTGTCTATTTCACTACAGACTTAGGCATCGCCCCTGGTCCGATGGCCTCGGCAAAATTCATGCATGGTGTAGCCACCAGGAAAATTTTCTAGCGCTTTTAATGGTACGCACGTTAATTTTTGAGGCCAGTAACCGCTTCCAAGGCATAAGCATGCATAATTGTTTGCAGGGTGTTTGTGCTAGATTTGGGTTGGGAGGAAGGGGCTTTGTCCAGCAAATTTCAGGGTCCGGTTTGTCAATCTGGCACGTAGATCTGATATTGAGTCATGAGCAAGGGCCATGACTATTCCATTAAGCATGCGAAAGCACCATTCAAATCATTCCGCAGGAGAGATGGCTTGATTTCGAAGACTTTGCGTGCACCGGCCTCGCTTTGACTCACGTAGTGTTCGGAACAGCTTTCTGCACCATAACCCTAAACATACATCTGCTACCGCACAGACATGGCTGGTATCATCTCTATGAACTCACCATCTTCTAACCTGACTCTCTTTCGCTTAAATTCATGTTTGTTTTATCAGAACGATCTTTGCCGTGGGTTGGTCGATTTCGCTCGGCAACCGAGTCGCGCGTGAGCCTCAATCGTAAGCTGTTGGAGGCTGTTACATCGATCCAACCGCTCAGTGCGTGATTGGCGCTGCCGCTCTGCGACTGGCTCGCACAGAATATGCCTTCCTAGCTGTCAATATCTCCGGCAAGCCTAAACACGGCAATGTACTCACAACATCTAAATATACTCGAGGAAAAGCCACTCCTCTGCATGTTTAGACGGCAATATCTCGTTACGCGTCGTTGCCTTTTCTGAAAGATCTGCATCCACACGGGCTCGTTTGGGGCGGCAACCGGAAGTATGCAACGCTCGAAGTTCAGATGATACTCGAGGCGATCCACACCCGCAATGTATAAGGGCCCTCGATACATTCCGTACTCCACTGTTCATTCTCTTTTTCCTTTCCATCACAGAATCAACTCATTCTTACAGGACTTGACGTCTCAGCAGCTGGTCTCTTCGTTCTTTTCAGCTCAGCTTAACCAGACGCTCCAACTTTTCGGTTTCTACCAACTACCAACTACACATCCAAGATGCGTGGGTCAGCCTTCTTTACCTACGCGCTGGTCGCACTTAGCGCTGGAGTCATCGCCACTCCGAGCGAGAAGTTCGAGGAGAGAGATAGCCTAGTTCTCGCCGAGAGAGACGGAGCTGGCAACAACGGGGGCTTCTTCCAGCGTCGACAAGAGGCTCGTGCTGCGTCAGTCTAAATTCGTATTCTGAACTAGTTTCAGTACTGACGAAGATATAGCGCGGCATCAGGACCGGCTAAGGCTAAGCCTACCAAAGGGGCTGCTGCTTCCAAGGCAGCTCGCGCTGCGTAGGTTTATACTTGAATTCCAAGCTAGTTTTAATACTAACAAGAATATAGCGCGGCATCAGGGCCGGCTAAGGCTAAGCCTACCAAGGGGGCTGCTGCTTCTAAGGCGGCTCGTGCTGCGTAGGTTTATACTTGAATTCCAAGCTAGTTTTAATACTAATAAGAATATAGTGCGGCATCAGGACCAGCTAAGGCCAAACCTACTAAAGAATCTGGTGCTGCGTAAGTTTATATTTGAATTCCCAACCTATTTTGGTATTAATAAGAGTATAGCGCGCCATCAGGACCTGCCAAAGCCAAGCCTACTAAGGAGGTTTCTGCCCCTATCGAGGCTCGCGCTGCGTGAGTTTACATTCGAATTTTGAGCTGGCTTGAGTCCTAAAGAAGATATAGCGCGGCATCAGGACCGGCTAAGGCTAAGCCTACCAAGGGGGCTGCTGCTTCTAAGGCGGCTCGCGCTGCGTAGGTTTATACTTGAATTCCAAGCTAGTTTTAATACTAATAAGAATATAGCGCGGCATCAGGACCGGCTAAGGCTAAGCCTACCAAGGGGGCTGCTGCTTCTAAGGCGGCTCGCGCTGCGTAAGTTCATATATGAATTCTAAGCTAGTTCCAATACTAATAAGAATATAGTGCGGCATCAGGACCAGCTAAGGCCAAACCTACCAAAGAATCAGGTGCTGCGTAAGTTTATATTTGAATTCCCAACCTATTTTAGTGTTGATAAGAATACAGCGCCGCATCAGGACCTGCTAAGGCCAAGCCTACCAAAGAGGCTCGTGCTGCGTAAGTCCGAGACAGACCAATCTGTGAAGCAGTCTTGCGCACAAATACTGACTGACATGTTTACAGAGCTGCTGCTAGTGGTGCGAAGCCAGCCAAGACATCAGCGGTTGCCTCTAAGAGATCAGAAGCACGTGCCGCGTAAGTGTATCTCCCGCAGGTAGTTTCGGACAAGCATTTACTGACAAACTACAGAGCGCAATCTGCAGCACCTAAGAAGCCTGCTCCGTAAGCCCTGCAACCGTCCTGGTATTTGGTGTCAAAGAGCCTGACAAATGTACAGCGCTGCCCCGAGTGGAGCCAAGCCAGCCAGAGCTGAAGCTCGTGCCGCGTAGGTCTATCATCTGCTTGCATTCTTACTGTTGAGGTGATAGAAGCTAATAAATATAAAGCGCCGCCTCGGGAGCCGCTTCAAAGAAGCCAGCTGTATCAAAGAGAGCTGCTACCGCCAGCGGCAAGAAGGCAGCGTTAGTTCTTCCTACATAGTTGATGTTGAGTGGATGCATGCTTACATATCAATAGACCCTCTGCCGTTGCCAGACGGGCATAGGTCAAGCTAAGAAGTGATACTATGATGTGATTTAGATGAGATGGACGGCGTTCACTTGATTAAGGTATTAAAAAAAATACAATTACACTCTTTTCGCCCGTATCCGGGTATCACATACGTTTTCAACTTGTGGGTCGTCTCGTAAACACTGCCATATCGCTAGCCACGGTATCATGGTAACTATCTTCATTCCTATCCGCATTGATAAGTATCGCTTCATAGTCTCAGATATGCGAGTTTGACCAAGGACGGACATGCAATGGGTCTTCGGGGGCCCTTCGGCTCTCAGACCTGGACTTTCCATCTCTACTCCGTCAGCACGATTCCTCCAGCCCTAGGAAGTGAGGCACCAGCTGGCAGCCTCTAGATCCCTATCGCTCCGGAGAAGAGATGTACCTCCCAAGACACCCCGAATCACCAGCTCCAAATTGAAGGATATTCTCCAACGTCTCATTCTCCCGGTCCTCGTCTCCACTCCGCGCCGGCCCGACAGATCGGTGCCGTTGAGTGGTGCTCGTCCCCGAGTCTCTGTTCGCTCAATTCTTCCCGCAGTGGAAGAGGGAATCTGCCTCTCTTCTCCGGGTCGCTCTCGGTGTTTCTTAGGCCAGTCCGAGACAGGCCGAGTCAAGACCAGTCCACGCTTCCCTTCCTAGGAGTTGGAGTGAAGTTCGATCCGGGTTTCGCATGGAGCTGGCAAGTCCGTTCCTGTGCGCGACCCGACGTCTGAGCTCGGCCTGCCCAAGACGTGTACGTGTCGCCAGCCATGCTTTGTTTTCACAGAGGATCGTTAGGATCTAGGGACAGTAACCCGAGGGCATTGGTATCGGGCTGATGGAGGGATTTGCTTATAGCAGACAATCGTGGGGCTTCTATCGGTGAGTCTAGCAACAACTCTCCAACGTCTGGACCTAGGATCCTGGCTCGGCTGAGCAGATTTCGATGGCTGTCGCGAGCGCACCGGGGGCGAGGAAGTACTCATGCATGCTCGATAGGCGAGAGCCTGCTCGGTGTGGCGACTGCGGAGTGCGAGTCGTGACGAGCTGGGATTTGGTACGAGGGCGAGATGTGTTGAATCTGATTGTATGTAGCTACCGAGCCGTGATGAGTCGGACTCAAACATATGACTCATCTATACCCTTAAATGAAAGGACATTCATATGCTTGCGAGATTCAACTGCCTGGACTAGACTAAATAACTTCCGTCCACGGAAGACAAGCGGGCGTGCAAGAGTATATGATAAGCACATCATGAGAGGATTCCGGGTCACTAGGTCAGCACCTGCTGGTGTTTTACTGTTTGATGTAGAAATAAAACAGCCAACCAGAGATTTCGATTCATGAAGGATCCCAAGTCCTTGATCTTTATTCTATGCTCCTATATTGCACTTGCTTTACGACTTCACAATCGCAATTGGGAATTTCTAAGGTCATCGAAACTGCGCAGCACAGGCTGATTCCGCCATCAAGATCCAAAAAGGTGGGTTGATCCAAGTGTACAACTCCAGCAGGAATAACGGTGAGTACAGGCTCGACAACAATACAAATAAGTTAAAGGAATCGTAAGGAGTGAGCCTTATTACCGAGATACTGTTTACGAAACCACATCAAGCCTCATTTCTCTATCATGGATCATGAGATGACATCAACGGGCTCAGCTTCAACATTCCTTCTCCGCACCTCGGTCTTGTCAATACCGATCCTCGACTTCCCATTGGTTCCAGTGCTTCTCGTAACAACCGGCTTCTCTTTCGGCCTCGGTTCCTGTGACGGCTGGAACCGTTTGCGGACCGTCTCCACCATCTTTCCGAACCAGTAGAAGTTCAGGGTGTTGAGCACGACGTTGCTACCCAGGTACGTGAACGCAAGCCAGAGCGGGACGTACTCTTCGCCCGCAAAACGCATCATGTCGTCGTGGATGGGAGCTGCGCTTTTGCCAGCTGCTGCGGCAGTGCCGTTCAAGGCATCGATGTCGATGCTTGTGGTGACTGGCTGGTGGTGGAGTGCTTGCCAGACATCTTGGTATACCCGGACTGATTGATAAGTTCCCCACACGAGACGGCAACTAAAGAACGTGAACAGGAGTATGATACCGTTGTATAATTGAGCCTTGGAGCCGGTCATATCGAGTTTATCGAAGAACCAGTGGAAGTTCAGGAACGGAGAGGAGAGTTCGTAGAGAATGAAAGTGCATCCGTAGAAGTTCACAAATGGCCTCTGGATGATACTTTTAGCTCTGGAGGTCCGAATACATGGATTAACTTACGAATCCAAACGAGAAAACTATCAGGGCACTCAGAGCATGGGCGAGCATGCCGAGGCCAAACACTCTGACATTCTGGAGGGTGACTATCAAATCCCACAGGAAGTAGCCGGTTGCCATGCCCTGGATCATCCCCGCAGCACCAGTATAGCCCCAAATACGCTGTTGCCAGTCCATATTCTTGCGCTCCTCATCGTAAAACATCACCCATAGCGCGAGAAGGTTGATGGTCGTGCTCTGGACCAGAGAGACCACATGGACGTCCCAGTTTATCTTTCGTTCTGGCGAGAGCTTTGCATACTGGACTGGGAACAGGCGCCGCGAGAGCTTGGGCGCAACGACATCATTGATCAGCGTGTAGGCCAAAAATGATATGACAACTTCGTGGATGTGCAGAGGCAGGGTGGCAAGGTGGAAGAAGTCGGAGAAGGGCTGCACTGCTCTACTGAGCCATGGTATGGGCGAGAGAGGAAACGGATCGTGCATTATCGCCGAGGAGTGAGAGGTTTGACGATGAGGAGCGTATGATAGGAGAGCAGTTTAGGAGGATAAGATAAACAAATTTAGACACCGTGATGTGACACCGTCCTGGCCACGAGAAGGCCTCCGCTTGGATGGTGAACGGCTCGAGAGAGTGTCTTAGTCGTGGGTTAGCATGGGGTAGATATATATAACAGCTGGTCCTAGCAGAGTGAGCGCTCGACCAGAAATACCAGGCTAGCCCTAATACAGGCAAGCGTATTGCAGGAGCCCGATGATCAGTTCAGGGTCCAAGGCACAAGGCACATGAGACATATCGGATTGTGGATTTGGCACCTCTTTGCTACAACTCATCTACATTGCTTACAACTGACACGTACGTCGAGTATATATAGGCGCGTCGTGTCGTCGACATGATGGCGCAGGAAGCCCAGAGCTGGCTGGCTAGCCAGCGACCACCGCACTGCCCAAGGTAAGGGGTCCTTCGACCCGAGTGAATACCGAGATACTATCATACCTGGGTTTCTTATATTGCCTTATCTCTTCCTTGAGCCTGATTCCAGCACGTGCAACGAGAAAGACTGCCCTCGTGATCCAGCGAGTCAGGGGCCACCACCTTTCGTGAGTCTTCAAATCTCACCTGCTGACTCTCCCTCCCTTGAAGAACGTTGTCCTCTCTCGGCCTGGGTCACAAACGATGTCCTGGATTGTCTTTCTTGTCCTGAATCCAGGCCCGCTTACAGGTTGATTGAAGACAATGAGGTCTGCAGGGTCTCCCACATCCATGTCAATCTCGCAAGATACCGGTAGCTCGATTCCTATGGCCAACTTGGCTCGATTTGATACGCATTGCTATGTTTGGTGAGTTAGCCGACGTTGCAAGAACAACAGCGCCTCGGCATCATCTCACCAGCAGCAAATCCATCTCTTGCTTCGTCGCGGCCTGGTACACACCGACTCCGAAGCTCGCAAGACTCAAGGGATCACAGCTGCCGTGAGGGGTAAATGCATTGCCGACGTTGTTGATCCCGATGGCGGCGTTGAGCCCATACTTCTGGATGACATCAAGAACCTGCAGAGTTCCTCGAACTCTCTGCCCGCTCTCTTCGTCTTTCGCGGGTCTGCCCATCATGAACAGATCAGACGTCGGGAGGCCGACGAAAGCCACCGGCAGTCCTTTTATCTTGTCGCGCATCGTCAGCCATTGGCTGTCACTGAAGAGAGTAAGACGAGTGCAGTGTCCAAAGACAACAGAACGGTGCCTATGATGATTCCAATTTGAAGGCCACTTCAAGGTGTGGAGGAGCTGTAAGGTCTCGCCGATCATACTTGGCTGTTTTGGGTCCAGGTTGTAGTCGATATGAAAGTCCAAATGAAGTCCATACCGGATCGCTGTCCTGATAGCAAACTCAATATTGGCAATCTGCTTCTTATGCTCACCATTCTCCTCAACATATGGAGTGCTGCCGAAGACCTCTACACCCGTTCTGTTTGCAGCACTGTCGAGTAACCTCATCATAGACTTTCCTTTGTCCGGGTAGCTGACAATAGGATCTTGGGCGAAGACACAGATTTGGATGTGGCATCGCCTCTTGAACTCTGCCTTGAGTGCGAGACCCGCATCGAGACACTTCATCTTGACTCCCAGATCGACTTCGACAAAGGCTCTCATGTGGGTGACTCCAAAGCTGATGCTCTCCTCGATCAGAGCGCGCCCTCGTTCCAGTAGATCATCTTGATCAAATCGAGACTTCGCTTCGCCTGTGCCGAGTATGAGACAGGGGAACTGGTAAGGCGAAATCCGACCTACTCGTTAACTTCAATGCCTCAGCGAAGTCACCATCCTTGATCTCCAAGTCCGCGTACTTGGGATGGCTCAGCAAAAATGCTTTGTCTAGGTGGATATGGGGATGGCACAGAGAAGGGCACACGAATTGGGCACCATGATTTTGGTTTTGATGGTGACCTATTGCTTGACCAGGCTCATCGGGCTCATGCTTATTTAGTGACTGGATGACTCCGTTCCTGCAACTGATGTCCCATCGAGTATGATCTGGCTTTCCTGCGACATAGACTCCCTTCAAGGCTAGCTCTGAGCTGCTGTCGCCCAAGTCGGAATGGACGCGAGGCGCCATGTGCGTTGTTCATGGCAAAGATTGTAGGTGAGGTGAAGAGCTCCAGTTTATAGATTTCGTATGATGAGTCAGAAGCCGGGGAAATCGTGGTTAGTTAATGCGTAGCGCCGGATATCATCGAAGATGACGCGCCTGCGTGGAAGGGAGAACTGATTAATAAATAACCTTTGTCGGCTTGCTTCCGCTCCAGATCAAGCTTTCACATTTAGCGAACCTCCAAACCTCAGATCATCCGTTCCTTTGTCTCCAGTTCTGTCCTTTCTGTCCCATCTGTCCCAGACCGTTGCGCCTCCCAGCCGCCACAAGGTCACAGGCAATTCGCAGCAACCATGGTAGATCCATTGTACGAGCTCCTGATCCCGTACTTCAACGCGCCCTCACCACGACCGACGCCGTCCTTGAAAGACCCGACAACCACGGGCTACCTGACGCGACTCACAACCCTCCCCCTCTCATCCCTCAGCAGCAGCGAGCCGCAATCGCTCTCACAAACCACGAATTCCCTCCTCTCCTCCCTCCAGGCCCTCTCGAAACGCTCCCACAAATCCATCATCGACTCCTCCACCCACCTGTCAACGCTGAGCAGTACGCTCCCAGGTCTCGCTCAATCCACTGCCTCCCTGCGCGACGCGCTCCCCAAACTCGACGATGCCGCCATACGCTTCAGCGAAACCTACAACACGCGCGCCGAAAATGCACTGCTAGACCGTCGCCGGAAGGCCCTCCTGCTCTCCCGCAACATCGACCGGCTGTCTGACATTCTCGACCTGCCTACCCTCCTTTCCTCCGCAATCTCAACCTCCAATGCCGCGACCACGTCCACATCCGCCTCCAACACCACCCTCAACTATGCGTCTGCGCTGGATCTCAACTCGCATATCAGACGTCTTCATGGCTTATATCCTGACTCGGCGCTCATCTCGAGCGTGGAGAAGCAGGCGGAGGAAGCGATGCAAGACATGGCCACGAACCTCATCGGCAGCCTGAAAACCAACTCCCTAAAACTAGCAAGCGCCATGCGTACCATCTCGTGGCTACGCCGGGTAGCCCCCGAACTCGATCCCGCACCGGCGTCCTCGCTCCCCACCGCAAGCCTCCATCACAGCGGCGCCGCAAGCCGCGAAGGCAGTCTCGGCGCCCTGTTCCTCGTATGCCGGCTCGCGAACCTGCAGCAGATGCTCTCCGCGCTCGAACCCCTGCGGGAACTGGCCGACCAGGAAACCATACGGCTGCAGGGCGCTGCTGGCGGCACGCCGACCACGAAGGAGAGGAGTAAATGGGAAGGCGGGCAGCAGACCGAGCGCTACCTCAAGCGCTACATTGAGATCTTCCGCGAGCAGAGCTTCGCTATCATCTCCATGTTCCGCAGCATCTTCCCCTCCTCTCACGACGACACTACGGCCATCCTCAAAACCCTCGGCCGGGATGGGCACACGAAGGAGGATCCGCTGCTGCCGCTGCCGAGCTCGCTCGGCACGTTTCCGCTGCAGCTGGTGGGGATGCTGGAAGAAACCCTGAAGAGGTACCTGCCGAACGTGAGAGACCGCAGTAGTCGGGATAGCTTGCTCACGCAGGTCCTGTACTGTGCGGGGAGTCTGGGTCGGTTGGGGGGTGATTTTGGGGTGGTGCTTGCGTTTCTCGGGGAGGGTGCAGGGGATGATGGGGATGAGGAAGAAGAGGAGTGGGTGGAGGTGATACGAAGACATCGGGTCCTCGCTGGGCGGTTGGAATCCATGGTTGGGGCGAAGGATGGGTAGACGTGTCTTGCGTCCCGGCGACGAGCAGCGGAGGTGCTTGCATAGGAGTATTTGGAATAGACACAGTCTTTGACCCCATGGCGGTCCCTCCCGGAAGTGCCACCTGAATATTCTCTACGCCGTCGACCCGTCGATGCCCGGCACACAGGTAGACAAGAGTGCGGCCAACCTCGGGGCCTCCCTGCCTCCTTCCCAAGCCGAGCCCCACGGGCGCCGAGCCTTCGAGTGCCGAGTGCCGAGTGCCGAGTCCCGAGTCTCGTATGCCGAGTCCCGAGTCCCGCGTCCCGTCCCGAGCCGAGCCCCGCCGAGCCGAAACACCAGCGCCCCGTCTCCCGCTAGCTACGGGCAGAGTCACGGGGCCGTGTCGGTCGGCGCGCGAGTGCGGGTCCGAGGATATAGGGGAGGATGGAGGGGAGGATGTAGGGGAGAGGCAGGTCTGGCTATTGCCGTCCCTCTCTTCTCTCTCCTGATGCCTCTTTTCGAACACCCCCCCTCCCCCTCCGTTTGCTCGTGCGGGGTTCGGGGTTGGAGTGTGGTGGAGTGTGGGGTCTTTTGGGGTCTTTTGGGGTCTTTGTCTTTTTTTCTGGTTGTTGTTCTTCTGCAAGGATGACTCCACTGTCCGAGATCTGTTCGGGATCTGGGATCCAGGGTTGCTAGGGCGCATGGCATTATCTAGCCTCCCCGGACCCGAGAGCTTGTCGCAGAGTCCTCGCGCAAGAGAGTGCTCGCTTACCGCTTTCTATGGATATTTCGAGACACTGTTGTATCCCACTCTTGTATCCACTATTGTACCTCCTATTATATACACGATTGTATCCACGACTGTATCCACTATTGTATCCACCATCATATTCCCCACACTTGCCCCCAAGCACGTGCATGGGTGCTACCACGCCGCCTCATCACCGGCTGATAGTGCGGGGATCCAGAGACGTCGTCCATCTGGCCTCCATCAGGCGACTACCGACTGGTAGACCAGGAGATCCCCTCAGATGGGCTGCCCCTCACGTCTGTCCCACCGCCTTCCAGATGCAAACCCTCCCGATCCATCTCTGCGACCCATGCCCGCGCGCGAGCCTGCTACGGAGAGCTCGTCCGAGCAGGCGCGGCACGTACATGCTCACGCGTTTTCGTCTCGCTGGACTCTGTCTGGCAGATACCACTGCTGACTGGACTCAAACTTGCGTGCTCCGCCCGTGATCCCGGGGCCTTGGCCTTCATGAAGGGGAGGTGGCCCTGGGTCTCCTTGTACCGCATCAGCACGAAGCCGACGATGACGGCGATCCAGTAGCAGTTGTACGAGATGACGGAGCCGTAGGTCGCCGAATTTTGCCAGCCAAAGACGGCGTTGAAGATGCCCCAGCCGCCGCCACCATTCAGCTCGGGGTTGCCGTACTGGGCCGTGTTAATTCCCGTCCAAGGGGGGGGGGAGCGTGGTGCGGGCCGACTCACATTGACGTGCCACACGCTCTGGTCGATGTCGTAGGACCCGGGACCGGAGCCGACTTCTGCGGCGTCCCCGCCGACTGCGTCGTTCCAGTTCTGGGCCTGGAAGAACCAGATGGCCTTGGAGAAGAGACCCGCGGCGACGAGGTAGAGGAAGCAGGTGGAGACGACCAGGAAGAACTGGAGCTTGGAACCTGCGCCCACGCTGGGTCTGGTCAGCGCCGGGGTTGCCAGGTGGGACCTGGGCACCTACTGGTAGATGAGGAGCCCGACGACGGCCCCGGCCAGGATGCCGACGACCACGGGCAGCGGGACGGCCTTCGCCGGGGCCGAGAAAGACACGCCGGCGATGAAGATGACGGCTTCCATGCCCTCCCGGAGCACGGTGATGAAGGGCAGCCAGGCCATGAAGTAGCGGGTGGCCCACTGCTTCCACCGGCCCTTGGAGACGGAGCCCTCCTCGACGGCCTTGGCAATCTTGACGCGCCACTTCTCCTGCATCTTGGAGACGCGGAGCAGGGCCGCGCCGACGACGGAGATGATGAGCGCGGCGAGCAGGCCGAAGGCGCCCTCCCACGTGTATTCGGCCGAGGCCCACGAGTTCTTGCCGGAGCCGTAGAAGGCGCCGATGACACCGGCGCCGATGATGAGGGTCACCAGCAGACCGGCGGCGGTCCCGGACCAGACCTGGGGAGGGGGGGGAGAGGGAGGTTAGTCTGGAAAAGAGAGAGAGAGTTGGCCGTCCGAGGTGGGGGAGTAAATGTGTGGCGATCATCGACCTACCTGGCGCACGAGGCTCTTGTACACGGTCTTGTCCCCGTGGGGGGCGTCGAGGGTCTGTTTGGCAAATGCGAGCAGGATGGCGACGATGATGGCGACCTCGATGGTCTCCCGGAAGACGATGAAGAAGACGGGGACGGCGAAGACGTTGGCGGTCATGATTGTGGGGGGTAAGAATCTGATGGGAGGAAAGTCGAGACAAGTGAGAAGACGAGGGGGGAGGGGGGTTGAGGTGTTTTGGATGGGATGAGATTTGAAGCGAAATCCGCCTTTTCTCGGTTGGGTGGAGGGGGGAGAGGAGGGCAGACCGACTCGTCTTGCTCGACCGCTCGCAAATCCGGGCCGTGCGGGGGGGCCGATGATCGGAAGGGGACGAAGGTTGAGCTGGGTGGGCCGATCGGCAGCGGATCAGATAAGAGGGGGGGGGGGGTCCAATCACCGGCTCTGAGCGCGGGAACGGACTAACTCGAAGCAGACTAGGGCCAACCCGGTCCAATCCGGTCCGGTGCTGTGCTGTCCACCGACTCCATGCATGATCTGATAAGGCTCCCCTGCGCTGGCCTGGGCCGGCCATACTTCGGATCTCTCTAGTGCCCTCGGTCTGGGGTCCAGGATGGCACGTGCCGAGGGGTGTCTGGTCCGGTACGGGTGCCGCCGGTCGTGGCACGAGCACCATCTGATAAGGAGCACGGCCCACGCCCACGCCCACGCCCACGCCTCTCACTCTCCCTCCCATCCACCCGCGGCACGTGTCTCGCTCGCCCGCGTGACGCGACGGAAAGCACCGGGAATCCTGCATCCTGCCCCCCCCCCATCTTTCCTTTTTCTTCCCGTCTCTCTCCTCTTGCGGCTCCTTCTCCCTCCTCCCCCTCCCCCTCCCCCTCCCCCTCCCCTTCCCTCCTCCGCGTGCGCGCGATGACCACGAGATTCCGTCACCCTCGCGTGATGCGCGCTCCTTCCTCTCTCGGCCGTGCTAAACTTGGCTCGTGCCTGCCCTTTTCTCCTCGATCACGTCGACGCTATCGAATGCCCGCCGGGCGGCCACTCGACCACGGCATTCTGCCCGGTGTTGGTGGGCCAGGGGTAGATGTGTCGGTGCCAACGAAGAAAATAAAAAGAAGATCGTGAGCTGAGGTAAGACGGAGGTGGTCGGTAGGCACTTGACTTTCTGCTCTTCCCTCGCCTCGCCCTTTTTTTTCCTCCTCTTTTTTCCTCTTCTTTCCTCTTTTTTCTTCTTCTCCTTCCTCTTTTTTCCTTCCTTTTTTCTCTCTCTCTCTCTCTCTTCCTTTCTATTGTTCCCACACCCCCCTGTAAAAAAATGCCTTACAAAAAAGTGCGCGACGCTCCGGTGCCGCCCACCCCCCCGCATGTGACGTAACTTGGCCCCTCGGTTAAAGCAAATCAGATCCCATCAGATAAGATCCGGTCCGGTCGGTGTTAGGTAATCATCGTCGAGCCTGTCACGGCAGGACAGCCAGGCCGCCGCACGCGCCGGCGACCGCGGACGGCGAGGAGCGGGCAAGGTCGTCTGAGGGCGCCTGGTGGTGGTAGAAGTCGTAGGATTCGTATTAGTATTAGTGGTAGTATTAGTAGTAGTAGTAATAGTAGTATTAGTACTAGTACTAGTACTAGTACTAGTACTACTAGTAGTACTGATATTACTACGAGTACTATTCGTAATAATAGTACTAGCACTAATACTACTACTCTCCTTATCCTACTCTTACTCGATCGAGACTACTACTACTAACACTAGCACTACTAACACCAACACTAATACTACCAACACTACCAACACACTCCTCCTCCTCCTCC